>JAKTSB010000048.1:0-122436 GCA_030579975.1 Blastobotrys buckinghamii (nom. inval.)
ATCGACAAATTAGTAGTTGAATAATAAAATACCAAAATATATTGTAAATTAGAATCACTTATATAAAATAAAATAAATAAATAGGATGAACTTCTAGTTATATTAACCTGTAGATAAAGAAGTTCATACATAAAGAAGTGAAACATAATACCAATTGAGTTCCAATAAAGAACTTTTTACGAAATAAAGCTTTGTTGAGGTCAACTAGATTATATTGTGTAAGCATCTCATAAATCTCTACTTCAACCCAATGCATGTACGTATTGTAGATATATGTATCGATGCATGCATGCATGCATGTACAACGTACAATTGTACAATTTATTGCACAATTACCATATATATATATATATATAAATATAATTGTTAAAATACATATATGCAATAAATCGATCTTTCAATTTGTTAACATAACGCTATGTCATGACGTGCATATTAATATTTTCGAATTCAGGATATTATAATATGGATTAATTGGGGAGACGTTTGAAAAGGATCACCAAAAGCTATAAATATAAAATTAATAAACTTATTAATTGATTGTAATGATTCAGTCTTTACCCGAGAATACCGATATTACTTTAACTACTGAGTTATTAAGAGGCTTTACCATATAATATATATCAGATTAATAAAATTTAGCGGACAGCAATTGTTAATTGCAACACATACAACTACCAAGACGCATATATAACACTATATGTTTAAAATGTAGCAATTGAAGCTTCCATGCAATATACCAATTTACTGAAGTTATTAACAATAACCCTGCTTTTAAAAAATAATCTACACTATTACAATAAAGCAAGACAAATCAATAATAATCATATATATAATAAAAAAAAAAAAAAAAATCAAACATTTTTTTTCTCTTTTTCTTTTAAATTAGTGAAAATTTTTTTTTTTTTACATTTTTTTATACAATTTTTGAAATTTCTTTATTTCAATAATTCATCAACTATCTCCATTTCCACTTGGTGATGCTGCATTACTGTTTCTAAACCCTTGATTAGTAGGTGGTCGACTATTAGGATTACTATTATGGCCACTACCACCACCACCGTTAGAGTTATTCACCTGTTGGGCATATTGGTTATTTGGAGTACTGACATTGCTATTATTGTAATACATTGGTGGTTGGTTTGGAGGTTGAGGAGGAGTACCTCTTGGACTACCATAAACAAATTGATGGTTCATCATTTGAGGAACAAATTGTGGTGGTGGAGGTTGATTACCATAATAACCAGCACCAGGATAACCTGGATATTGCATTGGCATAAACCCACCTGGCATCATTTGACCTGCTGCCATTGGTGGAGGTGGGGAACCCATCATTCTCATGGCATTTGGATCTTCAAATCCAGTTGGTGGAGCCATACCAGCGGCCGCCGCAGCTGCCGCGGCGGCAGCAGCAGCAGCAGGATTACCAACTGGTGTACCAGCCATTACTGGGAAACCGCCAGGGAATTGACCAACACTAGTTGGAACATTCATTGCATTTGGCGGTGCCCCACCAGCTCCCATTGCAGGAGACATCATACCTGGTTTTGGTGATGCAAATTGTCTTGGAGTTTCATTTTCAAATGCTAATTTCCATGACCGATCACTTTCTCCAGCTGGCCATGTTGGACCTTGTGTATATGCTCTTTCAATTATATACGCAGGTGGTGAAGGATTATTTGAATCTTTTTCATGCAATTCAACGGCTTTATCATAATCTTGTTTAGCTCTAATAAATGGATTAAATTTATTTTTTCGAGATTTAGCAACAAAATCAGTTTTATTACCAAAAAACATTGTTGGAGTTGGAGTTTTTGGTTTATGATGATGTTGATTGTTATTGTTGTTATTATTATGGTTTAGTGCAGGTGAAATTGGTACTTGTGGATTTGCATTTGGCTGACGAGGGCTTGCAACTTGACTAGTAGATGCACTTGGAATATTCATTGGAGTAAAAGAATGAGCAGATGGATTTGGTTTGAACTGAGCTGCGTTGAAATTGAATTTTTTAGGTGGTGATGCTTGTTTTGAAGTAGATGGCGTGTCTTTTTTATCTGCATTAGTAGTAGTACTAGTACTAGCAGTACTAGCACTAGTTGCTGATTGTGTTGTAGTAGTACTAGCTGCAGGTTTTGGTGGTGAACTGACAGGTTTGGCAGATTTTGAGTTTGCAGAAATATTATTATTATTATTTTTTGTGTTTGATGATGCAGCAGCAGTTGCAGTATTGGTATTACCTTTTGTACTTAATGGAGCTGGAGCAGCTGAAGGAGTTGAACTAGCTGGTGAGTTTGCAGCACTTGATTTAACAGACTCAACTGCACGCTGTTTGATTTGTTCTTGTTTAACTTTATCCTTTGACATTAAAGGAATTAAATCCGCTGGGATAGGTGTATTAATTTTATAACTAGCTGCAAATTCTTTTAATTGATCGATTTGATCAGATTTTTCCTTCTTTTTATAATTTAATCGTTTTTCTTTCAATCTTTCTTGTTCACTGGTAACGAATCGTTTAAAATTACCAGCCAATTCTTTTTCAAAATCTCTAGTTTTACTATTATTGATTGGTTCTTTAGTTGGTGGTAATTTAGCTGTTGGAGGGGTGGCTCTAATTGATGATGAAATAATAGCTGGATCATTTGGAATGCCTGGTGCTTGTTTATTATTACTAGATGGATGTGGAGTTTGTGCTTGAACTTGTTTTCTTAACTGAGGTGGTTGATATTTTCTTCCACCAGTATTAGTGTTAGTAGTAGCATTTCGATCAACACCACTATATTTATCTTCTTCATCTAATCCACTATCATCAACTTGTAACCCACGCTCTTCATTCAAATGAACATTACTTGACGCAGGTTGACTCATGATTTCTGATGCAACTTTCTCTGCATTTTGTTCAATCTGTCTAAAATCAGGTCGATCTCTATTAATAGTAGTTGTATAATATCTTTCATCATAAGTTGATTGAACACCAAATTTTTCTTTATTAACAGCAAATTGATCCCAGTTATGTGTACTTGCAGCTGAATTATCCAAATCATCTAATGAGACACCTTCATGTTCATCAGGTTGCCAAGGTGTTAATTCTCTTTCAAATTTATTATTCATAGCATTACTAATATCAGTATCGGTTTTAAAACCTTTTGATTCTTTATATTGTTGATTATTTGAATCTAACTTTTCAGGAGTTAAATCAACTTGACCTAATTCTAAATCAGCCAAATCTTTTGGTAAAATAGTTAATGATTCATATCTTTCAGTCTTTAATTTATCATCATCAGTTGGATCAACAGAATTAATTTTATCAACAAATTTTAATGCAACACCCAAATCACCATCAATGGATGCACCAACCAATACGCCTTGATATCTTGCACCACTAGTAACAGTTGCAATTACTTTTCTACCAACAGATTTGGCTAATAAATATCCCATTCTATCATGCATATGCCATTTTGGACTATCTTCTTTATCTTGATTATTGTTAGTATTATTATTGTTATTTGATGCATTAGTAGCAGGTGATTGTGATTGTTGCCGTGATTGTGATGCAGATGATGTGTTTGATTGTGAAGTTGAAGTACTATTAGCAGTATTGGTACTTGGTTGCAAATGAGGTGCACCTTTACTCCATGCATTGGGTCTAGCAGCAGTAGTTGGTTTTTTTAGATTGTTATTACCAACTGGTGTAGGTCTTGGACCATTGTTATTATTGTTGTTATTGTTGCTTGAGGCAGCTCTTTGTGGAGATACTCTACCTTTACTCATTGTGATGGGCTACCTTAATTTTTTGTAATGAAAATAGGATAATAAATACCACGCAATTGAATGTAAACTAGCTAGATGATCAAACAATCCCACAAAGTTTGAAGGTAACACTTCGTTAGATTACTTGTTGCAGTAATTAGAAAGGTATCTGTAAAATTTCTGTTGATGAGTTCAAAAGAAAATGAAACTATTGTATTTTTATAATTTCAACTTTATAACCCAAAAAAAAACCAAATTTGACTTCTTTATTTTACAAAAGAAACACTTTTTTTTTTTTTTTCTTCAAAATTGATTGATAATAGTTGCTAATCTTTTCCTCAATTCTATTTAATTCCAGATGATGGTATTTATAAATAGATCAATAGAGAAAAAAATGGGGTATAGAACTATGATTCGAAAAAAAAAAATCTAAAATTGATGTGGTTGGATTTTTTGATACCTGTATTTTTTTTGATGATGATTTTTTTTTTTTGTCGTTGGATTTTCTAGTTTTCCTGAGCGTGAGAAATTGATGCTCTGATGCTTTTTTAATTCTTAAATTTCTTGTGTAATGGTGCGTTGGGAGGAATAAAAATAAATCACAGCGTTTAAAAAGCCGATAAGCTTTTTCATTATGCGGTTTGTGGCAGACGCGCGTGTAGAGGAAAAACAAGAAAGATTATAAGGGGGACTCCCGGTTTATTTCAATCTTAATACCGCTTTAGATCGTATGCATGAAAAAGCTTCAAGCTTCTTCATCAATGATCAACTACAATTTATTAGCTTTTTTGACGTGTTGATAAACTTTAAATTTTTGAATCGGATGGGTGTAAGCTTATTAATACTGTCAATGCGATAGAATGGGTTGATCAAGTTGAGATCAGCTTCGAGGACATCTGACAAACAACGGGCAATCCATGTTATTGTACCAAGAAGATCAGCTTGCTTATTGTAAGCGGTGAATTATATTATTCTACTTCCAAATTAAAGCAAATGCAACATTATCAAAGTTGATAACAGGTGGTACTTAAGATTGCAGATCAGCTTAATTAATTTTAAATGGTTTTTGCTTACAATATATAAAAGTATACATGGGTTTTATAACCTGTGATGACAATTTTCAGTGACTACATCAATAAATTCAGATATATTTTATGATATGAGCTCATATATATTTTTCAATTCGTAGTGGAGATGTACCATGTCTTACATTTGATCCAGAGTACTATGGAAAATTGAAAACCCTGCTTTCACTTTGAATGCTTTGTTAAATCAATTGAGTTAAGAACAGCTTAGGGTGAAGAAAACAATTTAGTATGAATTGGCTGGCTGTAAAACTACATGTGGTACCAAGTTGAATTTCGCTATTTTGATACCCCTATTGGTTCGATTCAATTTCAGTTTTCCAGGATTAATTATTATAGGTGTCTAACACTCAAACGTTTTTCATACATATTAGTGAAACTTCTAATTGTAATTTTACAGCTACAATTAATTGTTAACTGCCCTAGATTAAATCTAGCCATTTCACAGAGATATGTACCATGTTTTTGGTGGTTAAACAATGTTACAAAAATATATCTGGCTAATTATGATTACATAAATCTGTATATACCAATTAATTTAGACATATGTTATAACAGTTCTATATCCATATTCTGCAAAATATAGCAATCACAGGTATATTGGAAACTAATAAGAGTAAACACATATAACCTAACATCAGACTCCAGTGTTGCATCGCTGCGATTTTTTTTTTTTAATTTTATAACCAAAGGGGAGCTTCATTACTAGTCAAGCTGGGTTTACTATTACTAGTCAAGCTGAGTTTACTAGTAACATTAAGTTCTAACAGTTTCACAAACCCTCAAAATTAAACCAATTATTAGAATAACAATAAATAGAATAAATATAAAAAGTACAAATAAATAATTATAACCCCATCTTGAAAACGTTTAAATTTTATAATCAATTCCAACTTTCTCACCCAAAACATCACAAACTCCAATGACCTTCCCTAACAACTCGGTATTTTCAAACATCTTCTCTGTATGCTTCATCAAAACATCATCACTCTTATTTCTAACCCCACTACTACTACCTCCATCAATTATCAAACTCCCCGGTTTATAATTCACATCCTCTTCATCATCCTCATCAACCTTATCATACTTATCCAACAAATTCTTTGCAGTTTTCACACTACTCCCATTTGACAGTGTTTGCTGATTTTTCACGTTCTTTTTCAATTGCTCTAAATAAAGTTTATCGTCTTCAATTTGTTGTTCTTGGTAATCGATTTCTCTTTCAAGTTGAGTTATATGTTCCAAATGCCAATGTAAAGCATGTTGTAATTGATCTCGTTGATCAGCTAGTTTATCAAACCTATAATGATTATTTCTTGTAGTTGGTGGTACAGGCAACACTGTAAGTTTCCTTGCTGTTCTTGATTCAATCCTTTGTAACAATTGTTGAAATTCTTGCCGTTTGGCATCACCTCGAATCGCGTGTAATACAGGTAACGACACGTCTCTTAATAATTGCAATATATCAGATTGTCCAGATTCTGATATAGATGACCAAGTACTTTTAACTTTATTACCAGAAATCTTAGCTGATATAGTCCTAGCTAAGTATTCATTATGAGTCCTACTTTTATCTTGTTTACTCTCTTTAGTTGTATCTTTGGGCATAATCTCTTAACTATTAGTGCTGCTTTGTAGATGTAAATAAACGGTGTTAGTGTTTTTGGCGCGTAACCTTTATCCACCCAACAACGGTTTTCCATACTAACTAATTACACACCCTGAAAACCTCAAGCCCTGAATGAAACTTTCCACCTCTAATCAATGTAATAATTTTTACTCCACTAAATTTCATTACATCCTTGAACTTCATTAGACAAGATTTTTAAACGAGACATCAACATTTACAATGAGTTCAACCAGCACCACCAACTCTAACAGCATTAATGTTCCAAGGTAAGTCATGCTATTATTTTTTTAACAAAATGACTAACAATGATTTCTAGATCGGTCATTAACAAACTAATTTTCTTTACTGGTGCAATGATTATGTTACCATTATTTACATTTTTCACTTGTCAAAAAGTTCTAGAATTGGAAAATTTATGGAGTGGATTGATTAGCGCTATTATGGCCAATGTTGTTTTAATTGGATATGTTATTACTGCTTTCACCGAAGATTTATCACCAAAAGAACAAGAAAAGAAAAACAAATAAATCAGTTATGCCTTTATTTTATTTTTTGAAGGAGAGGTTTTTTGTATTTATGATAGATCTTTTTTTTTATTTATTTATTTCTTATGTATTGATTATTAATATTTTATGATATTTCAAGCTATGATTATGTCAATTAAGCTAATTGCGATATATACATTATAACCCGGTAGTGTAATTGATATTATTAATCTTTATATTTTAAATCAGTGGCGTAATGTTAAAATTTACAATTGCAATATAATGCCATGGATGTGTTTCCACCAAAATTATAATATACCATAAATTGCAAAGAGAGCTATTATTAGTCTTGGAAACTTGAAGGGAAATTAACTTATATAAAACATTATTATTATTATTATTATCGTCTTTAATTATTACACAAACAGAACTAATATACACCCGGAATGATTCTATAAGGAACTTTTTTACAATACTTATCCCAAGTTTCACCATATTTGGCTTTACATTTTGCTTCATCTCTTCCTTCTCTATGGATCAATAATCCAGCAAAGTAAACCAAATAAATATAAGGAACAGGAGTAGTAAATCCGCACGGTAAACAATATGCAGAAGATAGAATCCAATCCCCTAAATAATTAATATGTCTTGACATACCCCACCATCCACTGGTAATTAATCTTGAACCTGTTGGAGTTTCAATATATTCCAAATGTTTAGTATGAGGACTATTTTGTTTGAAAGCAGCTTTTTGATTATTGGATAATCTAAAAATTGCCAATCCAGTTAAATAAATACCCAAAATAATCATCATTCTAAAATAGCCTAAATCAACTGGGTGATCAGCTAAAAATCGAGCCTGTAAAGTATAAGTAAAAGGAACTAATGCTAAATCACCGAAAGATAACATAAATCCAAATCCATCATGAGTAGTATCAATCATACTAATCAACCCACTTTCATAAAAAGTACCTTCAAAAACATAAAAAGTTTGAAACAAAAAAACTAAAGCCATTGAATCTGATAAATAACCAAATTTCAAAATTTGATGATGCATCATTGATAAATTAATCAGAAACCACAATAATAATCCTGGTCTCATTTCACAAAATAATTTAATATCAAAACTTCCAATTCTTGGATTTAATTCTCTACCAATAAACCAATCATATAGAATGTTACCGGTATTACCACCTTCAGCTAGAATTGGTTCCTTTGAATGACAAAAACTTGCAATATAAACATAACAAGCCAAAATAAAACTGAAAATAACAGCAACATTGGTTAATTCTAAAATATGATGATAAATAAACTGTAATTCTGGTAATTGACCTTCTGTATCAATCAATCTTTTGGATAAAATCCCACATAAAATACAAATAACAACTTTCCCATTAAATTTATAATTTAATCTTGTACCATCTCTTAATTCTGTACCAACAACTTTTTCTCCAGGTAGAAGAACATCACAAACAACCAACCCAAAAAACCATGCTAAATAAGCTAGAACAGATTCTTTTGAAATAAATGTAGCATTTTTAACTTGATATAATAAAACATTTAAATTCCATGCTTCAGGACATCCTTTTTCATTACAGATAAAGTAACATGCATAACAGAATAATGGTAACCCTGTTGAAATTACAAATGCACCAATAGCACCTCCAAATTCTCTTTCTTTGGTCTTTGGGTTTAATACTTTTTTATCACCCATTTTTTTTTTTTTTTTTTGTAGCAATTGGAAAATGAAAATAAAAGTACAAAGAATGTGGAGATGATTTGGTATTTATTTATTTTTCAAGGCCAGGAGCAATTTTTTTTTTTTTTTTTTTGGCATGATTTTTGATCATCGCTTGTACAATTCTAAGACGTCGAAGTATCCTTTAAGTCGCGCGCGTCGTTTGTCCCTGTCGTATTTCTCGTCTTTAAGCAGATTTACCAATGCCCGTATTTTCATAAAGCTTTAATCATACCACTGATGCATTATTGTTCTTTTTAGCTTAGCTATAGTCAGTAGCACAAATCATACTAAGGATTGTGAGATATCATTAGAAACTAGGTTGCTGTTTGATATATTAACGCAACGTCAAAATCTGAACAATTTGTTGATTAAGATTGATCTTGATCTTGATCAACTTGATAAAGAGCAATTTACTAATTAACAATATTGAGATATTAATAATTGTAGGGTGAATAATTTGCAATGTACCATTTGTAATCGAATTATCTTTAGTTGAAATAGGTCATTATAACGTCACTAATCAATGAAATCAACAACCTTTTCAAAAAAAACAGAGCAGTACTAGTTATCCATTTTATTATTGATATAGTGTTAATATAATTAGGTGGAATTTAACAACGCTTGGAACTATGATTATCCGGGACGGGAAACAATTTTATCAGGCTTTGAAGGTTCCTGAATTCCTCACACTATCACCAAATTTCAACCATTGAAATTTTTGAGGGTACGACACGAACAAACGCATCGTCATTACTATCATTTAAGAACCCAAGCCACAACAATATACTAACAATGCACCAGCAATTATCACTCTATGCATCTACAAGAGATTCAGAGCTCAAAATCACTTTACACACGTTGGCAGCATTATCAGGTATGCACCCAAGAACAGTTTCACAGCACTGTTTAGTTTGGAAACCAACACATCCATTCAATCCTATCTTAAAAGCAGGCGAAGTCAATCAAATAGAACAATACAGAATCACAATGACGAATGAAGATATCCATGAGGTATTACCGTTCGCAGCAAGTCAAGATAAATTAAGAGAAAAACAATGGTCAATGCGCATACAAGAGAATCCTGAAGCTGGTAAACGACCAGTTGTATCTCAATCACAATTAAAAAGTCGAATGAATGATGGTGATCCATTCAAATTTATGGAAAATTTGGGTTATTCTTTTGAATATGAATATTGGGTTAAAGGATATAAATTTGTATTTGGATCGATTGTTTTAAATTTATTTAGAGTTTTGACTGTTGATTCTTCAAAAAGTGGTGAAAGTAAAGAAAATGCTATGGAAATTGATGGAGAACCTACAAAAGAACAAGGTCCACAATTAAAATTAATTGATAATACAAAACGTTGGACTGTTAAAGCACATATTAATGTCCAAAATTTAACTGACATGGATGCTATGAAATCTGCTACACAACAATTAGAACGATTACAAACGGATTTAACTGGACTATTAGATTTAAAAATTATAGAACGAACAAGTTTAGATACTAGAGTTAGAAGGTAAAGTCAAGTGAAAGTCATTGAATATATTAGTAGATTTGTTTTTTTTTTTTCTTAAATATATATATATATCTTTATATATAATCTAATTTAGTAGTAGTTATATTTATTTTTTCATATCCTTCTTAGCTTTATCTAATTTTCTTCTCTTATTTCGTAATTCTTCTTCTCTTGCTTCCTTTTTATTAATACCATATTGCATCTTATTATACAATTTCTTTTGTTTATTAGACATCATAATCTTTTTCAAGTCTTTTTCTTCTTGATCTTTATCTAATGCACGTTTCTTATTCTTCTTTTTATCTTTAGTATTAGAAGAATCAACTTTAACACCAGCTGCTTCTTTTTCTAGTTCTTCTTGTCTTTCCATTTCTTCATTTTCTTCTTCATCTTCTTCATCAGGTAATTCTTCACCTTCAATTACTTCTTCTTCACCTTCATCCTCACTATCTTCATCATCTTCACCTTGTGCAACAGCTTCTGGATCGTAACCTGAAGTATCACCCCATGGACTTAAATGAGGTGGTAAAGTCTCACCAGGTACATAATCTGCAACACTAACCAATTCACCTTTATTAATAGAATCAAAAATCCATTGTGGTTGAACATATGTTCTACCTTGGACTTTTTCTCTAATACTAGGTCTATCACAAATTTGATGTGTAACTTTTGATAAATCAACTTTTTTCAATGCTTGTTTAGCATCATTTGATGCATTTTCATCTTCATTATCAATTAATTCATCAATAGCACTTTCTGAAATGAACTTACCACCAAATGCAGTAATTAAAAATTCAACAATATCTAAAGGAACTTCTCGACCAATAAAAAAAGTAAAGTTTTTGAATAAATCACCCAACTCATTCTTAGTATTAGTTGGTTGTGCTAAAACATCTGATTTTGATTTTTCAGTATCTGGTAAAGCTTTAAAAGAATCTAATTCACCAGTTTCTTCATCTTCTTCAACATCATCTTCTTCATCATTTTGTTCATCTGCAGCTGTTGCTTTATCTAATCTTAATTTAGTCTTACTAACTGGAGCATTTGGATCAACTTCAACAACAACATCCTCTTTTTCAGAATCTTGTTGTGATTCCAAAACATAACTTGTAATGCCACCAACACCTTTAATTTTTTCATTAGAAATTTTTGGTGGATAAACTAAATCACTATCAGTATACAATTTAAATAAAACAAATTGTAATAAAGTAGTATAAAATTCTAAAAAGGTACACATAATTCTAAAATCAACATCTGTTGGTAAATTTTGAGGAAATTTAAATGGTACTAACCACATAACATTTTGACCTCTAATATTAGCTTGATAGTAAACACCTTTAATAGAAACAAAAACTTTTTGTAATAATTTTTCTCTTGCAACATATGCCATCCATTGATTACATAACTTTTCTGCTTCTTCAGTGATTCGATGTGAAATTTTATCAGTAGCTGGCATAACACTAAATAAGAATAACATTGATAATGGATCATCTAAATCTCTAATAGCATCTAAAAATGATGGGTATCGTTCTTTGATAATATGATCTAGTTTATATTTTGGTCGATTTTCATCTAATCTTTTTGCCATACTAACTTCACCTTTACCAATAGCTTTATTCAATTTTTTAGCAAAAGCTTTATGATCTCTGAATTTTGCTAATACTGGTTCATGTTGTAAATATTGGATATCTTTAGCATAATAGAAAGTGGTTGGAGCAGTTGATCCTTTATTTGCCTTTTTCTTATTTCTAGGTTCTCTTGGATAAATCCCTTTGAAAATACATAGTCTTCTAAAATCTGCTAATGAAACTTGTAACTTCTTAACTGCTTGAGTTCTGGTGATAAAGTTCTTAGCTGCACCAGCTGTATGCTTCTTTTTTGGTTTCCCCATGATATTTTGTTTTTGTTTTATTAATGTGGTTGAGATATATAAATGTCTAATGGTTGTGAAAGAGAAAAAAATTGATAAATTAATTTTTTAAAGTGTGTGAAATTTTTTTTTTCTTCACAGGTTTGAGCCTCACGGTGAAAAAAAAAATTTTGTCTGATAAGCTCAAACATTTAAAAAATTTTCACGCGCTTGATCGTTGATACTGCTTAAGATTTATACGTGCGGCTGTGCAAAGCTTCAAGTGTTGATAATGATATATGAGTAGAATCAATAAATTGACAGTTTAAAATGAATAATGAATCTGAATTGCTAGGTAGGTAGTGTTTTTAGTAGTAAGGCTTACATTAAAGTTCCAAACGACTTATCCAGCTCTATAGATTAAAGTAAACCTGGCAACTAAATAAAAGCTATGCTCAATTGATCACTAATGCTATCGATGTTACTCTATATTCAAACTCGAGATCTATTATAAAACCTAGGAACAGAATTGAGAGATCTTCGAACTAATTCATTGCAATTATAATAACAATGGAATTCTGTTTATATATATTCAAGATGAATCTACATATATATATATATATATATATATATAATCGAAACAGACATTAGTATAAGTGGCATATGGTCAATACCTAAAATGATCGTCAACTTTCTTGAGTATCTGGTTATAGACTATAATTCAGATTTAAATTGATACAATTGAGATATAGTTATAATTACAAGTTAAGTATCCAAATTTAGTCTAACATGATGAATTCTGTGTGTCCTAAAAAGCATCTAAATAAGGGGACGGGTATCAAAACAATGGTCCAATTGCACATATAGCAATTTATATGCATGAGCTATATTCTTTGTAGCTAATTTGATCGAGTTGATCATGATTGCAATCGATGACTAAAAACTTGCATGCCTACCAATTTAGATTTCGATACCACCATATGAAATGGTTATTTAAAAGCTACAACACACTTAGCAATATCTATTTTAATAAATCTAAAAATAATGATGTTAATATTTAGTTGAATTAGTATATATAAATAATGTATGTATGATAATTAGTTTCCATTGAAATTGTATCATGAAAACTAATGTGGTCAATAAAAATTGCACCCTTATCACTAAGGTAAAGGCTGAGATCTCATTCTCAAAACAAAATTAACAACAACAGCTGCTAATAAAAAGAAGCATAACATAGTTGGACCAAATCGATCATCATAGGGACCACTACCTCTTTTCCGAATCGCGGCAGCTCTCCAATGATATGTTACTAATGCATAAGCCATGGTACTCATTGCAACCAATGTAAATAATCCAGCACAAATTCTACTAATTTGATCACCGAAATTTAATAACCCTACTGCTAATCCACCTAAAACTACAGTAAAATTTAACCATGATAAAAATGTACGTTCATTTGCAAAAAAAACTTTTGGTTCAATTCTTGTTGGAATAGCAATTCGTTTACCTAAATTGTTAGTTTAATTCTTTTTTTTTTTTTTTTTTAATAGATCTTTTGGCATACCTGGAGCGGCTTGTAATAATGCAGCAGAAGACATGTTTGTTTATTTATTATTTGTGTGTCTGTGTGTTGATAAGTATTGTTCTTATATGTTCCAAAATAGGGTATATTCGTCCAAAAAATTTATAAACGTGTTTAGTTAGGCTAAGTTGTGGTAATTGATTGAATGTAAGAATTTGATGGTTCTGATAAGAATGATCTAAAATTAAAATTGATTCTGTGATTGTTTCTCCTTTGTCGTTAATTAATTTTGTGGTGGTCGATATTTACACAGTGCTGCTTAAAAAAATATTTGAAGTCCCAAAAAAAAAAATGTTCTGCCCTAAAAAATTTCTGACCTCCAAAAACCTAAAAAATCAGGAAAGAGAAAATTATAACAGAAAAACGTGCAGATTTAGGAGTATAAATAGTTCAAAGTAACCATTTGATCATTAGTTAATTTGAAGCTATATAACGAGTTTTGGGTATTATCATGAATTTTCCCTCGATTGATATCAAATCAAATCCAATATATTCCCAGGCACGTGGGTACCCCGGTTCCCGCTTAAATGTTTTGATACCCCCGATTTCTCGCTTACAATGCATGAAAAGTTTAGACATACTCGCAGAAATTTCAAATGAAAAAACCACCAGAGTGTCACTGCTTCAACGCTTTAACCTAATGGCTAGAAATATTAAATTCCATCTATAGGCTGTCAGCGATTTTTGAACTTTCAATATACAATATATAGTACTCCGGATACCAACTGTCTCGAAATAAGTAAACCACTGAAAGAAATTGAATTATAATCGAGAGTTAGGCTGAACTACGGTGATAATACATGGACCACAAGCTTTAACATATTATAGTACGGAATTTTTTTAAATTTTCCCGTGTAATTGGATATTTCGATTGATCGAAAATAATAGAGAAATATTCAGTTCGTTTGTCTAAATTAATTTAGGTAGCAAGAACAATCGATGGGCAACCTGCTTTAATTATTGTCAGTGACAATTAATTTAAGTGTTAAATTCGCGATTGGCAAAAAATCTGAGGGTAATGTACCAATGGTAAGGTTTAGCTATCTAATTTCAGTGTTTAAACCCCAGTTTGTGTCTGTTGCTGTAATATTTATTGGGACTCAAGCCGGATAAATTCAAACCTATATATATATATATTGTCAATCTTAACCTCATCACGGATCCTATTTATATATAGTGGTATATATATGATATATATAATCAGGCCAATCCAACTACACGGTTTTCATTGCAATTAAACTTTTTGGCTATAGTTATAATTATAATGCCATGGGTTATTTAAATCCCCAAACTAGCATCTTTTGATAGTATAGTTACAGTGTAGGTCAAATGCAAGCTAAACTATATCGATATTCATGCTTTAAATTGCATAATTATGGATAGATCTGTGACTTATCAATGTTAAGCAGCGATGCTTAAAATTCATGGATATCTATATATAGTACACCATGCATGGCTATCCAAATATAGTTTAAAGTGTACCAAATACAGTCTCGATCGCGAGTGGTTCTCGATATAGTTAAAATAATCGATTAATTGTTAATAAATGCACCAACAATCGATCGCTATATATCGATCGGTTAGAATATAATGTGGATGGATGCCCTATATATATATCCGTGGATAAATGCATGGTAGAGGACCTAAATTAAGTGAAATTATAGCATCAGTTAATCAGTGCAATATATATGTGAAAAGGATATCCGATAATATTGTTCACAGTCGTCATCGTATAGAGTTATGCTGCACAACTTTGTAAATATATATGGCTTTTTTCCAAATTTAAAAGTTGTTCAAAGGTTAAATCATTAAATGATTCGTTCGATATATATCCTTTTAAGTCACCGAATTTCACGTACAGCAGAACCATATTTTTACTTAAATTGCAAGGCCTGAGCGACCTAATTTTAAAGCTCACATATATGAACCTTGGTCTTTTACAGTATAAGTAGTTGAGCTTAGTCTACATGTTCGGGTGACAGAATGTTGGTGGTGATTATAATAAACGTATATGATGTGGTCCATACATAGAATCAATATATGCCGTGCGTAACTCTCCTGTTTGAGGCTCAAATTACATGGCCTCCTGCAGCGTGCTTGCAAATTTTATAAGCCTCGTTGGCTAATTAATAACATATACGATTTAAAACTTGATGCCTTTTTAAATTCAGATGGGTAATAACTTAACCTTACCTCTTAGATATGCATGTGGATTATATATTGAGTTTATGATATCCTGATTAATATCAAGATTTAAATTTAAATTGATGAAAACGACCTATAGTATGATCGATCCATAACAACTGCTAATGCTTGATTATTGATTAAATTTGTTAAATAGTAGTTCTATAGCTACTATAGTTTTGTATTTGAAAGCACGTGCTTCTGTATTGGCTTTTATTCAGCTATACCCAATAGACATATTTCAGCCTTGTAATGGAGCTGGAGGTGTTCAATGCCCAGATTTCAATAATAATAAAGCTATCCATAGTGAAGAGATGAAGTTCTTGAGCTGTCGCGCCTGAGGTATTCTTCAGGCTTGGCTAAAGCTTAAGCAGTTCTAAAGCCACGAGAACACGCCTAGATCCTATTAAAGTAGTACTAACCAACAAGGCTTGAATCCCAGGTAACACAGCTGATCCATTGTAAATCATCCCGGGTATCAGCGCATCGGATTTTTTTTAAATTTTTCATCCTTATAATATATAATTATTGAAATTGGAAATATACCCTTCAATATTAAAAATTTAAGCACAAGACATTCAAAAGTTCTCTTTCTCATTCAACATTTACCAAATATATATATAAAAAAAATAGCCGAATTTTATTTAACTAACAAGCATCATCATTATCATCATCAGCATCATTAGATCGATTGCTTATTAAAATTCAGCCCAACCTTTGCATATTTAGAACATTTATTTATTGATTAACATTACTTATTTATTTACACACAAAACGACTACTTCAAGATGACTATTGCAGCTACTAGAAGATTAGCCTCAAAAGCAGATATTACAGCATTATTATCTAAACCAACATGGTCAGTTAATGATCTATTCCATATTGATGAAAATACAAGAAAAATCCATCATCCACCAAATGAACAAACTTTAGAAAAATTATTAAAGCAATCAGCATTAGAATCAGCATCAAATAATCCAACCAGACAACAAATGTTATTAAAAGAATTAACAAACCAATTAGTATTTGTTGAACATGTCGCAAATGTTAATACTGAAGGAATCGAGCCATTAGTCAGAATCGGTGGAAACGCTATGGCTCAAGAATTTACTTTAGATAAGGTTAATTCTCAAAATCTTGATAACAATCTAAATGAAAATGAAACTTGGAATCCTACTGATTTGGCAACTGAAAAAACAGGCAAATTTTTTGTATTACGTGAAGGATTAAGAAAAGAATAGTTAATGATACCTATATTTCTATAGTTTATATCTTTTTAGAATTTTTTGTATTTAAATAAGTTACTATTTACAAATATAATTTAGCATATCAAATCTAGAAGCCAAATCTTTTTGCTCTTGCTTGTTGAGCTTCAGCAATTTTATATTGATACCATGAACCCCATGCCATACCAGCTAATGAACCACCAATATGAGCAGCCCAGTCAATAGCTTTCCATCTGAAAATCAACCCTGCAGTATTTACAGCCAATGATCCCATAAAAACATTGAACCCATTCATAGGATATGGAATAAACATAATAGAAACATTCATATTTGGATTTAAATAAGTTGCTAACCCAAACATTGTAAAAACTGCACCACTAGCACCTAAACTACCAGGACCTCCAATCATTCTTCTACCAGTCAATAATGGTGTTAAAATTGAAACTAAATTCCCTAAAACTGCACCATCTAAATAAATTTCAGCGGCTCTTTCAGCACCAACCATTTTAGCTACTGGAACCGCAAACTGATATAAAACAAACATATTCATTGCTAAATGTAAAAATTCCATATGACTAAATGCACTACCAATTAATTGAATATTATTATACTGTGAATCTTTGTATAAAATACCATATCTTGTTAAATATTTTAAAATACTTCCTGATCCAAATCTCCATCCTAAAAATACTGCAGCATTTATTCCCATAATAGTATAGATAACATTTTCAGGTCGTCTTTTCATTTCTGATAAAACTGGAATTTGAAAAACATATGGCCAAACAACTGAATTAATCATGAAAAACCCAGTACAAAATAATAATGGTTTTTTATAATAAAACCAATTTCTTTTCCAATTTGGGAACCATCCTTTACTACTGCCACCACTATTACTATGACCACTACCACTAGATCCAAAATTCAATTCTTTATGTGTGGCAAATTGAATTCTTGAAGGAATTAGCCCATTGCGAAGTGTATTGAATGATTTCTGAGTTTTAAATAGAATATTTGTTGGTTTTATTGACCAAAAGTTTTTTGAAAAAAATCCACATTGGATCCTTAAATTTGATGCAAAAAAGACCCCATTCATCCTTGGTTAATCTATTTCTATGCTAATACAGTTGATGATGGGTTGGTCGATTTACAGTTTTGAATGCTTAGAATTTGTGCATTTATTATTGGGAGATTAAAATTTCTACCTGAAATTTTTTTAAACTCCGCTTGAATGCCCGATAAGCTATAGTGAATACTGCTAGATCTTCTACACCAGTATAATGCGGCTCATTTCATTCTATCAATTCTACTTTTATATCTACAATTTGATTGATTGTATACTTCTCAAATAAAAATATTAGTATTCTATAGATATATATATACAAAATTAAATAACTTATTCTGGAGCAAATTCATCTGTACCTTCCAAATCAATAGCTCGTTTCCCACTAGCTCGTAATCCAGTATATCTTTCCTTATCCAATTGACTTTTAACTTTATCTTCCATTCTTTCAATTTCTTCTTCTGCATTAGCAGCATCAGCCTCAGCCCATTGTAACACCAAATGTCTACCCAATAAATGGACATCTTTTAATGCTCTCATAGCATTTTCGGCTTCAGCAGCAGTTTTGAATTCAGCAAATGCAAACCCTCTTGAAGTTCGATCCATTTTCTTTGGTACTCTAACAGTATGTAATTGACCAAATCTTCCAAATAGATCTCGAATATCTTTTTTGGTAGTTTCAAATGGAATATTCTTGATAATAAGTTTGGTTTTACCTTTAGTTTTACCCATTTTACTAATATTTTCTGCTTCATCATCATCATCTTCTCTACCTCTATTAGATAATTTACACTGTAATTTATGACCATCTAATGCATACCCATCCATTGCTGTAATAGCAATTTCAGCATCATGCTTAGTTTTAAATTCTGCAAAACCATAACCTTCACTAAGTCTAATCTTAGGATCCTTTTTATGAGCCTTTGTTTTGACTTGTGCCATAATAAAACCTTTCAATGCACTAAAAGTTTCATTTAATTCTTCATTAGTAGTTTTGAAATTTAAATTCTTAATAAATATAGATGTTCGATCCAATAAACTTTCTTTGCTATTATTATCATCTTCCATAACATCTTTACCAGGTGCAATTTCTTTAAGTTTTGGTTTGATTTCTGCCTCACCTTCACCATCTTGTGGTAAATCAGTTTTATCTTCAAATAAGTCTTTTGGACCTTTTTCTAGTTTTAAAACTTGGTGTCTAAACATTTTATATGCAAATTTTTTAAATGCTGCTCTACCTTGAGGAACTGTTGCAAAAACAATAATTGCAATCCCACCATCTGGTGGCATCAAAACTTTTTTAATATCACCAGCTTGTGAGAATAAATCTTTTAATTCTTCTGGCTTTGTATCATAAGGGAAATTTTTAACTAAGATAACACCTTCAGTTCGTTCTTTTTGTTTAAAAGATTCCAAATCTACACCTTTAGATTCAAAATAATCTCGAACAGAATTTAAAACACTTGCTTCTGCTAATGCTTGTCTAACTGATGCATCTGCATTAGTTGGATCTAATAATTCGGCTTTTGATACACCTAGTTTATCTGCTACGGTATTCATAACAGTATCACTATTCATATATAAAGAATTCCAACTAAATTCATCTTTCATTGCATTAGCTCGTCTCTTTAATTCTTGTTGTTTTTTTAATGGTAAATTTTTTAAATCAAATTCATCTAATTTAAATTCTTTCTTTGGTTTACCTGGTAAAACATGTAATAATCTACCTTGAAATGTGGTACCATCTAATTCTTCAAATGCTTGAGCTGCAGCTTCACCATCTTTAAACATAATATATGCAAAACCTTTTGATTTGTTTTTCTTGGGATCCATTGGGATATGAACTTCTTCTATTGAACCATAAGTTTGAAATAATTTTTTCAATTCGTTTTCAGTAGTTGAATATAATAAATTTCTTAAAAACAATCGTTTTGATTGTGTAATTAAATTAATAGCTTTTTCATGTTGATCTTCTTGATCTTGTTCTACTTTAGTAACATCTTCATCATCAAATTTATGGAAATCATCTTTTTGTTCCCTTGATTGTTCTTCCTTTGATTCTGAAGATTTTGGTTTTTCAACTTTTTCACCATCAATCATTCTAGCTTGACGTTGTTTTAACCAATCAAAATCACTAACTGTTTCATCATTTGCTAATCCATCTTCTTTAGTTTCACTTAAACTCATCATAGGTTCATCCTCTTCATCATCTTCATCCTTCTTTTCATCATCATCTTGATCGTATTCATCATCACTCTGTTTTTCATCAACTAAAGGAGCTTTTGGTACATCTTCTTCTTGAACCTCAACCCCTTGTTCATCATCATTAGCCCAACTTTTAGCCTTATTTCTATCCCCGAAAACATCCATAAATTCTTTCAATTTTGCTTCTTTTGCATCAGCTTTAACATCTTGATCATTTTGTTTTTGTTTCTTTGAAAATTTTTCTTCTCTTTCAACTCTTTTTCTTTTCTGTCTTTCTCTTTTCTCTTGTTGTGTAATTAAATTTCTATCACCCAAACTTCTTGCAACTTCAACATGTAATTGAGATGTATCAATATAACTTTTATCAAAATATTTTACTGCTGCTTCTGCTTGTTCGTCACTTTTAAACCCAACAAACCCAAATCTTCTACTTTTACCTTCATGGTTTTTTAAAATCTTGACATCAGTAACTGTACCTTTTTTACTAAAATGCTCTTTTAACTTATCATCTGTAAGATAATGAGGTAAATTTTTTACAATAAGTCGTGACATTATTGTATTCTTGTTTTTGTTAAAATGGTTAGTATTGGTCTATTGATTATATTAAAAAAATTTTGGATAATGGAATTTTTTTTTTTTTTTTTTTTTATCAGCGCGAGGCTCAAAAAAAATTTTTACGCGCGACAAATTTTTTTTTATACACTTATAAGACACTTTTTGAATTCAGCCGCATTTTCCAGATTTTTGAAATTATAATATCATACTTCAAATTTGTTTATTTCCTCAATATTACCCCATTATTTAGCACAACTAAGATTGTTAAAATTTCAGATTCAAGCCAAAAAATAATACTAGAAGTTCTTTCATAAATACGACTTGAAAACTAAATTTTTTGCTTATAATGGTCTATAAAATATAAGACCCTGCTTTCTAAAAAATAAGGCATATCTTTTGAACTACAATTTAAATGGCCAGTTGGTTCATAAAATAACTATAATCGCTCATAAAGGTTTATATTCGTTAAATAAATTTATCAGAATCAATAAATATCATACATTGGTTAGTAATTTTATAATAATAAAAAGGTTTGGCTTGGAGTACTTCAACGTTTAGGAAACAAAACTCTAGCCCAAGGTCCTAATAATTGAGTTGTCAAAAATGGATGTTGAAGAGCCTGCTCAGCAGTCCACCTGTGGTTATGATCTAAAATCAATAAAGCACTCAAAAAATTCAAAACCATTGAATGATTATCATTTGGTTCCCTTGCTGCTAAACTTTGTATAAACAATGGTGCATCACTTTTAAAATTTCTATAATCATACCCATTATCCCAAAATTTTACTCTTGCACGATAAATATCTAATGAACCAAATTTCCTTAATAATGATTTAACAATATCTTTCCTATCAGTATGCTGAATTAGTCTCCACGATCCAGCGTGAGCTTTAAATAATGTGTTAACATATAGTTCTAATAAAATTACCCCTACACTCCATACATCTATTTGTTTATTGAAAGTTGGGTCGCCTAGCAAAACTTCTGGTGCTCGATATGCTATAGATTGTAAATCAAAATGATCACTATAAGCATTCAAATCTTTGATTCTTGTTGCATTACCAAAATCTATAATTTTAATTTTATGTTGATACCCTGGTTGAAACATGATATTTTCTGGCTTTAAATCACAATGAACATACCCCCTTCTATTTATATCCACTACTGCACATAATAATTGCATTGCAATTTTGGCTAATACTACATACCCGTCATGAGTTGTCGTATCTATTGATGATAAAACTTTTGGTCTTGATAATAATGAAAATTCACGTTGATAATCTAATAATTCTAATGCAATAACAAATTCACCTTTAAATTCAAATGATCCATAAAAATCAACTATATATTTACAACCTTTTAAATGCTGTAAAATTATTGATTCTTGTTTACCATTATTTTCATAAGTTCTTGCTAATCTTTTAAATGCAACACACCTTGTTGGTGCATCATATGATACCTGAGTATTCTCGGCTTTATAAATCGATGCAACTGTTCCAACTCCAATCTGTCCTAAAACTACATAATTGTTGATATCTTCTGTGGGGATATATATCGGTTCTCGTTGTCTTTTCTATTATAAATTAGCTTTTTTCTGTCTTCATTATTATTTTATGTTCCTTCTGGTTTTACTCTTGCTATAGTTTTGAACTTACCAACATGTATTATTGTTATTGTTATCTAATAATTGTTCGTGATCTTGAAAAATGAATTCATAAAAAAAAAGGGAGCTGTCAAAAAAAGATCTAGGGGTAAAGTGATTAAAGAATACAATAAAAGAAGGGAAAAATCTGGTTCAATATCTACATTTGTAAAACCTGGTGCACTGTGCAGATGCGATTTTTTAAGCTGTATTAAAAAAAAAAAAAAATCAGCACGGCGTGGCGCGTGCATTCCCTGTTAGCTTATGCCGTCAATTAATTGGTATAAAATGCGTTTATTGACGTTAATTTTATCACGGTATCGGTACTTTTAGGCTAAAATAGTACTTTTTAATAACAGGCGAATTCTTTCAAACCTAATACTGACCGGTTATCAATAGCCAACTGGTAAATATTATAGCATCTATATGCATATATCACTAATGCCCATACATGGGTGCTATTACACTGTAGGCAATTAACAGTTTAAACAATGTCGTTCCACAATGAAATAACTACATGTGTATTTTAAAGCATTGTAGCTACATGCATGCAATCAGTCCAAAAATCTAAGCTAGTTTTTTATATAAATAATATATATATATATATGAAATCTTGGTGTATACCAGACCTATCTGTTCGGCACCGTTGATAGGACGAAATTGGTATTTAAATCTGTCAAGCAGCTCATATATTGATCTAAATCTCACTGTATTAGAATCCGCAAAAATGTAATTCTTGCTTTGAATTCCTCGTTAGTGGAGATACAATCTTCATCATATATATATGATGAATAACTTGACTATGATCGAATATTATGGTATCTTACATCTTGGAGGTATTAGATGAAAACAATTAAAAATAGAGATTAAAATTGCTCAACAACCTTATAATATGTACCACAAAAAAAAAGCCATTCATAGAAAAGATACAATAATAGACCAAAAGAACTAGCCAAATATATGAACGGAATTACCAAAAGTTTACGTCATAGAAAGTTTCAATAGTTATGAGCAATAATAAAAAAGAATTAATATATTAGTCTTTCGATATCTGATTTCTAGCAAAAAAAAAAAAAAAAAAACAAGCCTTTAAATTTGAAATTCAAGTCTACTAGATTTAACACTGTTCTTTTTTCCTAGAAACTAGTATCGTCCAAAACACCAAATGAAGTATCTTGATCGTCTGCTGGATAGGGAGCCGGATTAGGTCGATCAGGGTGTGATCCCCATTGTAATCCATCCCCCGCAACAGGAGGTGCAGGTTTATTTTGTCGAACTATTCAATTAATAATGTTAGTACATCCTCTATTAGTTTTACATCGATCTTGAATCATTAACAAATCTCGAAATCTCTTGCATTTTTTTTTTTTTTTTCAATTTCATCCTGTATATATACATACAAACACCTTTAATCATAACCTTACTCAAGCAGTTTATCTAGACTCTTTGTGAACCAACTTCCATAGTAGTAGAAATTGGGTTCACAACACTAGACAAAATAGGTAAAGTTGATAATGATTATGATGATGATGATAAAATATATGGGTTTCTTAATTGTTCAGATGATGATGCTGTTGTTGGTACACCAGTAGCTTCAACTGCAGCTACAACTGAAGCAGATGTTGTTGCAACTGATTTATGAGATTCAACTAATTTACTGAAATCAGTTCCAACTGCAAATCCAGTTGGGGTTCCTTTAGCAGTATTACTGTCTCCTAAACCTTCAGCATTCACATCTGGTGCACCAGTAATAGGAGGGAAATTACCATCTAAGATTTGTGCATCTTGTGCGTAAACTAATGCTACTAATGAGAATAATGTTGCAGGGATAAACTTCATTTTTTCAGCTGTTTAGGTATAAAATCGTTCTTAGGTTGAGAAAAGGTTTTGAATAAGTTAAAGGAACTGCGCTGGTACTTATATAGGTTAGTTTCAGTGATCAGGATGAGGCAGATGCGATTTGTGAAATCATGAAGAAATTGCAATGGTAGATCCGGGAATTTGAAGTTGAAACGGATTTTAGCCATTTTCAGTGAATTCTATAATATTTTCATGTGGCCCCTGGCATTTAGCTTTTAATAGTTTGTGGAACTCATTATAAGTATGCATTTTAGTGAGATGTAAGATTATAGACATCAAGTGTTTACTATAATAAACTCTAGTGACTATATATCATAAACCGGAAAATGGCCCTCTGACGACATTATGAGCCTCACGGTGTCTTAGTAATTAATGTATAATACGAATCAGCTACAACTGGTGACAGACCGGGTAGCTATATTGTACTAGTGCCTAGAGCTGAAAATCTGACTTTGCTATAGACTGGTCTTCTATAATTTTTTATTTAGTCTGATTATAACCTTAGGAATTTGATAAAGATCATCCTAAATCTTTCGCTGTTCATTCTGATACAAAACAGCTAGCTATAGGCTAGCAGACCTCGACAATTCTAATTATAACTATAGCTGCGGACCAGTTAACGTATTGTTTATTAACTGGAAGATGCATGTTGTATCTATCCAAAACGAACATCTTTGGGCATATCAGTTGGTGCCATTTTTACAACTATCCTAGTACGTATATCAACGACTCTAGGAAATTTCTTAAATTCATACAGATAATTGAGATAAAAATTTTTACTACAAATATTTTTTAGTCATGTATATACATGTAGCCAAAATTGTGAAAAAAATTATACTTTTTAAACAACAATTCTGTAAATATGTGCTCCGTATCCATGGTTGCACAATCGCTGAAAGACCATTATTGATTGCATGGCCGGCCAAAACCAATTGATTATAATCTGTATATTAATACAATCAAAACAAATCATCGAATATACCTTAATTTATTCAGTCCTTAATAGCAGTATACTATTATAAGCAGAAATTTTCGTCCTAATTTGTTTTTTCCACCCCATCATCCCAAATAGCTTCCCAAACTCTTTTAAAATGATCAATATAAGCCCTGTTTGTTTCAATTTTATAAGTATTGGCTATATTCTTGTCAATGTTCAAAGAAACACATATAACCTCCATATCAAAGGAAATTCTCCGTATTAGTATAAATATCTCATACGCTTTATATATATAATATTAAGTTTATCACTTATTCAGCTGTCCATTCTATCGCCATTTTAGTAAGAAATATTTTTTGATTCCCAAGCTGGTTGTAGATTAGCAGAATTTTCAGTAATAAGGTAAAGTCTGGATAATTTATATAATTTTATGTGCAATTTATTAAGATTTTGTTTTTGATTTTTTTTTTTTTTTTTTTTGAAAGTTTGTTTCACGGTGTAAGTTTGGAATTAATTAGATTGGTACAATCATGATGGAATTTGAACAACTTTATGTCTCAGTTTAATTTAAACTTTCAGGGGTTAAAATTCTAGGTTGTCAAGACACTAAAATATACAACTTGTACAAAGAAGTTGGCAAGTACTGTGAGCTTGATTGATAAGAATGCTTGTGCGCTAATTGTATTTTTTGTGGATCAGCCTGCTATCGATCTATCAGATACCGCAGACAAAAGAATTAATTATATATTAAGATCATATCCACTACTATGATATCTATTTTGAAGTGAGGAATATACAGATGAGATTGATGAACTAACTAACAGTGATATCCATCTAAAGATATGGTAGGTTTTGTTGGGCTGATACTTGATACCGAGATGAGGCTGGTACTTCCTACATGTCGATGTGTTGTATATCTACATGTCATCTATCATGGCAGAATATACTGTAGAATTGCAATATAGCTACTAGTGGAATCATAAATCATGCATAAATTCGCCTTACTTTATCACCCTTACGGTCTAAAACCTTATAACTTGACCTTTATACATATATATGGATATAACTATGCATAGTATCGGATATTATGTTAGTGTCTTGAAAATACATATTGTGCAAGTATTTTTTTTTTAGATTTAAATTATTAAATTTTGAATTTGACTGTGTCAGATTAAAAGTATCTGGGCACAAAAAAAGAGATAAAAACAATTTTAAATATATATTATCGAATTAAGTATACCAATTTGGAACTCATGACCCTTCTTCTTCATCGCAGAATTTAGAATATTATTAAATACACATGAGCAGCAAACATTATATATATCTCGATACAACTCAGATACAAGTTTTTCAATTTTATACAAAGTTTAAACTAAAAATCTATTAGCAATTGATAATATGTAAAGATATTCTGAAGATATTTGCAAAGTATTTAGATTCATGATATTAATCGTTGATGATTTATGCAGTTACTGCTTTTGGTTACTATTATTTTCATTTTTTCGATTTTGGGCCTCAACTTTCAAATGATGCAATTGACTTAAGAAATCCTCTACTCTTTTCGCATGATCAGAGGCAACTAGTCGTTAAATCAATCTCTAATTTAGAAAACAAGCCATCGCCAAAAATAGTGTAGATTGTATACAATTTTCCAGCTTGTGACAATGTTCCGTAAGTTTGTGGCCAATAATATAAGCATACATGGCCTTAGGTATTAGTAAATATATGGATGAATCATTCTGTACTTTTTTAAAACTTGCAATTAATGTAACTGTGCTTGCTCGTGTAAATGGAATCTCCTATAGGCTGATATATTGGCATGTAATTATTCCAGATAAGTTTTTTTTTTTTTTAGCGCTTTCTAACTATAGGATATAGTATCAGTTTAATTGAACAGTTTCAGCTATAATGAAAACCGAAAGTTTGTCCTTTAGCTGTAGAGTGAAAAGTTTAGGACTCTCTATTGTAGAACGAATATATAATGACATACTGTTTTACAAATATATATTTTGGAAGCTATTATTAATGGTACTTCAAATGGCTAGCTTGAATTACTTGTTGGTGAGGATAATGCCGGTATTAGATCTTCTAGCTTGTATTCTATGCACAACCTAGTCAACTTTTTTTCTATCAAACAATATGTTAGTAATATTTATAAACTATAAGAAGTCATATAAAGATAAAAATAATAAATAAACACTATTAACAATATACCATCATCGATGTTCAGATATCCAGTATATTGACAATAAAGAAAATGGCACTCTATTAACTATTCAGAATACCCCGTTTTAATATCAGTAACAAATTTCGCTGCTCCATCTAAAGCCATTGAAAAATCTGTTTCGCCATCATCTTCTTTTAATTGTTTAAAAGTTCTTGTACCTGTAATATAACAATTATCGGTCTCTAAAGTACAACTAATACTACAATGCATGTTATCACATTTCAATTTATATCCATTCATTTTTAATCGAAACTGATTTTCTTTAGTTGAAGTAGTACATCTTTTCCAACTATCCTTATTTGATCCACAAGATATAGCACATTCTAAATTATCTTCATAACATTTAATAACTCCGTCGATATGAGCTGATGCCTTGTCGTCTCTGTTTTTTTCTTCAGCTGGTGCAGCTAATGACCCGACAGCTAAGAATAAAAGTAGCAGGTTTTTGTACATTGTGTGTTGTCGTTTAAGAATGCTTGTAAGTAAAGAAAAAAAAAATGTGTCAAAAAAAGATGGATAGATAATTCTGGGTATTGAAGTGGATGTATAACTGTTTTGTATTAGCCCCTTGACGCTTCTATCCAATGCTGAGGTGATTGATTATAAGTATATATAGTTACTATAATATCTGTCAGTAGCCAATGTCTTACCGATGTTTGATAATTGAAAGTGTACAAAGCGTTGGTAGAAAATTTAAGTTAAAGTTCAATTAGCTTTTTTATTTCAGGTGGTGTTGTCTAAAAGTAAAAAAAACCTTAATTTAAATGCTACCAGGTAAAGGATTTAAGTAAAACTGTGATGTTTTATCTTTATATAAGAATTGCTTGAAAGTAAAATTAGGATCTATAGTTTTTTGCAAAATGAGTTGATATTTTATAGGCGGTGAATAAAAAAACAAAGGTCAAAATTTTTGTCGTGACAAGAGAAAATTTCAGCTTGTGTGATTCCTTGGTATTGGTATGATATGATATCCTCTGTGTACTGTGTTATATTTTATCTTAACTTGTTTAAACTCTGCTATCTCAATTTTATGATAAAATAGTTTAAAGTATCTCGATGCTTTTTTCAAGTTTTTTTTCTATCTATGATGGGTCGAGATTTATGGAGTTCAGTGAATCACCAAGTTTGTGATTAAAAACAACACCCATCTTAAAAATAGATTCTACCATTAGTACTGCTAGAATCTGGGTCAAGTGGTGAAGTAAAGCCACGCACGCGCTAATCAATTTTTTTAGCGCTGTAATACTTCAAACTCACAAGCTGGAACAAAGAATCGTATATTTAGATTTCTAGTTTAAGCTTCTAACTAGCGCTTGGGCATGTTACTAAGGCTTGAAATATGTGTAGTTTTATAATACGCTTGCCCCATCGTTATCATACTAATTATAACTATAGGACAGCCACCTTATTTTTATTCGTTTCGTGCGGCTTATTTGATTTTTTAAGAATTAATTTGCGGCGAAACAGTCGGAAAAATCATACAAGTAGAAATTTAAATAAAACCACTATATATAGTACCTGAGCATCTGATGGTCAGATATGGTTCAAGATACTTGGCATTGATGATATCGAGTTATCCAAGTTCAATGGCTTAAGTCAATTGTCAAACTTTATTTTAGACACAATAATAAGTTTTGATGTAAAATAGACATATAATTCGAATTATTCACAGAATTTTGCTTACGAATTGAACTACCAAATGATCTCAGCTAATTGAAGATAATGTCTTTTTGAATTGGCATTGTGAACCTCAAGCAGACTTATAAATTGTAACTTGAAAATGAAATGCAGATATCTCAAAACTAAATACATGTCATATTTTAATTTATTTTAGTAAAATAATACACTCTACTACAAAATTTTGACTATCCATATATATATTAGCTTCAAACTTTGTGCCTTAAAATCGATCGATCTAGGGGTTATTGAAGTCGCAGATCTGAAACCTAGAACCCAAATATTCTGGATTTATCATAATCTCTTTATAAATTGGGGTATACATATAGGCCAAACCTATTACTACGCCAAAACTCAATTGACGGTATGTATTTCCACCGACGAAGGTAAAAGATCATAATTGAAAACCTACATATATGCTTATGAGTTTGAAATTCTACTATCAGGGTATGACAAAAGTTCTATAGTCAATTTTTTTTTTATTATTAATTTTTAATTATAAAAAAACATATACAAAGGAGAGTATTAAGTTAAGTCGTAACAGTAAAAAATAGATCATTAGTCCCATAGAGAAACAAAAAAGAAATTAGAATCGAACGTTTTCATCTTGAAATACTATAAAATAAATATAGCATATAGAGGAACAAAAGTAAGCATAATCAGGTCAAAACATTGATCAATGAAAACCTAAAATCATATAGCTTATAACAAAGCACCAACACCATCTAATAAACCACCAACAGCATCACCTAGATCAGTAGTTAAATGTTCAACAACACCACCTAAAGTGATCCATCTGTAGTCCCAATCGCATCTACCATGTCGGTTATCACAGTAAACTCTGCATCTTCTACCGAATAAAGAGTGATCACACCATAATCTATGGCCGTCGTATCGGTGTAAATCTCGGTGTCCATGAATTGGCCAGTGGCATCTATCAGCTAAATGTCCTCTAACACCACATGGGACGTGACAGTAATCACCAGCACATACAACAGTACCATCAACAGTGGTAATGGTTGCGTCTCGTTTTTCAACGTTTTCTTCTGGAACTGGAGAAGCTTGGGTCATAGCCAAACAAAAAGCGACAGTTGATAGTAAAGTAGTTTTCATTTTCAATTTCTTTGTTTTGTTTAGTGGAGTTAGATTGAGTGTTTTTTTTTTTTTTCTGATGATTCTAATTATTTGAGTTAGTGATTAAATCGATCAGTTTATATAGTTTTTCCTATAAAATGAGGGGAAGTTGATTATCAATGGTTAAGAGTTGATAATTAGGTAAATCAGGTTGTTAGTGTAGATAGTTATGTAGTAACTTTGTGATGGTAATGATCAATATTCCAAAGGTGGGTGGGATTTAGATAATCTTGATAAACGAGAGTATTATTTTATTATCGTATCTTAAATAATTGTACCTAAATCAAGCTTGGTTGCAACATGTAAATCTCGTAACTTTTGGTATTATTGTGTTAGGTAAGCTATTTGTATCGATCCAATTCAATGGTCCTATCAGATTTTCAAGTTTGGTGCAAGGATACTGAAGAGGTGAGAACGTTACAAATCAAAAGGCGGTCGGTAGATGTATTACTTCGATGTGCACTAACCCTACTAAGTAGTTTAACAATACTATGAGTATAACAAGCTCTTGAAAAGTCAGCTATTATAAACGAGCTGTGAGAGATTTACATATATAGGATCAGTGAAAGAAGGCGAGTAGTCATTGCAATCTACTTTTGAATTCAATTTAAATTTAATATGTTCAGCTGATGATAGCCATACCGTATTATCTTGTAAACTATATATTTTGAACTCATTCATAGTAATATACAACGCAAAAATGTTATTTACTTGAGACCACTACAGATGTGATCACTCAATTATTATCATTTGCTTCCATAATATAATAAACACTGATTATCATTGTAAATTTCGATATGCACTATGGAGTTTGTGTGCCATCGATCCACAATCCACACCCTAATCGATCACAGTTTGCTCTCACAAATCTAATAACAAATTTACTACTACTTTTCAGCTCAAATTTCAACCAGTTTTCTTGGGTTCTAATACTGTACCATAAATTGATCTTGTCCGCGTGTAGCTAACACCTTTATATACTTAAATTTGCGGTAATGTGCGCCACTATACTTTGAATATTTGTTGCAGGATTTTGAAGTACCCTCACCCTGTGTAAATAGCATTAATTGTTATCGTTTAATTAGATTAATCTTTATAATCCAACTTTTCTCTAAAAGGATATGTATATACTTACAATATAAAATGTGCAACCCTATTGCTTAAGGAAGCTTCATGCGATTTGATGTTGCTGTCATGTCAATCCATTTAATACCACCTCCACTTTGATCCGCTGTTTGAGATCTTATTACTTAAGCATAAGAAAATTGGCCAAATAATCGATTATTTGAGTATTAAGCTTACCTGTAGCTTTGCATCGTAATCTTAGTACGGTATATTAGTTTTACTTATAATACTATATGTACTCTGGAGGAGGGTCATCTAACTAAATTTTCAATCAGTGTTTATAGAAAAGTTTATAATTAAATCCTCGAACGATGGAAGGTTTAATTTTTCTACTTGATAGCCACCACATTTGATAAACTTCTCCAATAAGATCTATTTATGTTAAAAAGAAAATTTTAAACTGCTAGTTTATTTTTAACTTTTGACGATCATTGGATACTTATATAAATAATTTTAGGGAATCATATTTGATCTTCTCGGTGCTATAGATATATATATATGAATATCACTTTACCAGAAAAATACCTTCAAAGCAATCATCAGATGAACAAACCAAAGTACCTCTCACTTATAAATTTATTCGAGTCTTTATCTGGGTATTTTTCAAAAAAATATTCATGGAGGGAACAAATATAGCCCAAGATATAACTTTGTAATATTTTATACCTTACGAAACCAAATATTGCAACCTTGCATTAAACAGGCTGGTTACACGCACCGTGCGTTCAAACCTTAATTAAAAAAAGAGAAAAAAAAAACATGTAATATTCTTTTATCAACTACAGCTGCTCTTCAACTTTTTCAAGTTGTAAGCTTACAGTAGGTACCAATACTTGAATTGAATACGCCATTTAAATTACATGGATGTTAATATACAATACTGTAACTAGACAGTTTAAAAATCATGTTATAATCATGGGATTAATAGTAGCTTGAACTAAAAACTATTGATTGAGAATTCCAGGTTAACAGGTGGGTCCAGAGGCACCTGCAGGTAGGCCCGGGGTGAAGAGCAGTCCATGGGACCGACTTCCGAATGTTCTTCCTATAGTTCTAACGTCCTTAACAAATCTAATAATAAACAATAAATAATAAATAAAGATTTGACTACAAGTAAGTAACTAACTAATTTCTTAGAAGTTTTGATTGATCTTTACCATGGTATTGCATGTATAAAAGCTTTGCTTTTTTTTCTTCTAGAGTTGTCAAAGAGTTCTTACCAAAAGGAACAAGAAATATTATAATTAATTACTTTACTATAAGTGCATACACCAAATACCTACCAGTTGATATATATATAGCCAAATCACTTTATCGAGGGTTCTTATTATAATACTACAGGTGCCCTATAGCTTTTTATTGATAGGCTATCACTCAACCAAGAAGATCTGATGAGGTTATACATAAGCTTGTATCTGCGCATCCCCGAGGAAGGTACCAAAAACGCTCTCAAGCTATAGTAAAAGGGTTAGAGCCTCAATTAAGGTGCATGTATCTTTAAAAATATATGGCATCTAGAAGCTAAATTGATTGTATATGCGTTTATTGATCATTAATCAAAATAACACCCAATATGTACCACCATACTGCATTCACAGTTTTATAACGTTAAATTTAACCCAAATAATCGTACCCTAGTCAGCCGAGTATTAGTGGAGGCTACCCATCTATCCTGGATGGCAGGAGCAACTAGATTAGAATTTACCATTTGTTAATTAATGCACATGTATGTTAAATTGCCTTAAATTCACCCTCTAGATATTTTTTTCGAATCATATAATATTCAGTTCTGTAAAATGGTGACGCATGTAGTATTATTCCAAATTAAAGTAATAGAAAGAGAAACTTAAGAAAAATCTAGGTCTTGATATATATACAATATTGAAAATATTTTTATGAAAAGTTTTTATTGTAATACTTAATTGCTCTTGTAGAACTGGTGGACCAATTGGAATCACTATAATTCTTAGCAATAATTGTTAACTTCTCTTGATATTATGGATGGAAATTAATGATCGGCAAGAAGTGGATGATCAAATTGGTTACCATTAATTTGAGCTTGATGAGGTACGGATAACAACCGCTTTGACAGATCTTCAATTGGCCCACCGGTTCTACAAAAGTAAATTGGCATAGCTAGCTTACCTGGTAGGATGTTAAATCTCAATCGATCACCACAGATTATTTATTACCCAAAAGCCTATCAAAAAACTGATTTATTTGTATATTATTTTTTTTCTTACTAGACGAATTGAGTTAATTCAGGTACGGTTCGTATCCTATCCTTCCATAAACATGCCGCGTATCTACTGTAGTGGAATAATAAACCTCTTTTAAAATTTTTAGACAAAGCTTAAATTTTAAATTATTCTTTATAATAACTATCTCCGCAGGGTTTTGATAAAAGTACCAAAGGTAAGAGGTATCCTGAGAATCAATTTGCTAACGCCAAGATGTTTCGTTTGAACTTGGCTCGATCGATGATAATGCTAGAATGTAATAGGACTTTTTACAGGGGTTGTCAGAAAAGGTGGATAATTACAAATATTTAAAATCCAGTTGTAACCGTTATGGCACGAACTGAGTTCTACATGGCAAGAAATTGGGAATTCTAGGCTTATACGATGGTACAGTAGGTAAGATCAATGATTATGCCAACCGAAGCATCCACATTTTTCAGTATTTAAAGTAAAATTAATAAAAATTTCAAGTAGATTGATAAAAAAACACTGTATATTAATTATCTTAAGAAAAACAAAACAAAACAAAAGAAAACAAAAGAAAAAGAACCAGAAACTTGGAAGGGGTTTCCTATACTATATACAATATATATGTCAGTCTAGCGCTGCTTCATATGATACATTATTCCAATTAATGATTCTTTTCAAAGTTCCACACATGCGTGTGCGGTTGACTTGCATGAGAGGATGCATGGCACATGGCCTAGGGTGTAAATCAATTACTTATGTAAAATGAAATGATCTACCACAACCGCACCTCTCTTTAAATATATGTTATTGTTTATAATACGTATATCTATAGGTCTTGCTGGAGCAATAAGATGAAGATTTGAACCAGTCAAAAGTTAAGTGTATTTTTTTATTACTTGTATAAAATAATTATACAAGTAATAAAATGCCTAAACAGATGACGTTCAAATGGCATGCTTTCAAATTTTGGCTAAGATTTAAGGTTTCTGCAGTATCACACCTTAAACTTTAAGAGGCTAAAAATTACATTCAAGTAGGTTAAAGGCTTAAACATAATGTAAGGTACAGAAGAACGTAATGTAAGTTACAGCAAAACGTAATTAATAATTCAGATATCCACTATACTAGTGAAATAATACAAAGTTATGGTACCAGCATAAGAAATGGCTGACAATAGATGTGAACTGAATTATCTGTTGATTCTTTTTACTTATATATATTAGAAATAAACAAATTGATTACTTGCATTAAATCTATATTTTAAAATACTAGATTAGATACACTATAGTAGGCTATTGAGTAGTTTTTACAGTTTATTATACAATTATAAAGAAGGAGTTGGAAAAATATATACTCTTACTAAAAGTCACTCAGGGCTAAGGCCAAATCAATAACCTAATAACCATAATCAGTTGGAGTTGAAACTATACAAAATGAATTTACATGTGGAGGTTTCAAGTAATCTGAGACGACATAATAGCTACAGCCAAATCAAGATTTTTAAATTATCTCCATGGTGGGACAAGATAATATACTGAAATGTTTAATAGTGGATATTTCTAACTTTCCTGCATTCAATTGATTGAACTTTAGCTTTCAATTCAAACAATTGATTTATATTCTCAAACATATAATTATCCAGTTTAGTAACTACTTCGAATTACTATAGTTGTGTGATAAAATGACTAGCTAAAACTCTACTTTCAAAATGATTATAAAAAAGCATTTGAATTCCTCAATTTTTTTTTTCTGATATTCTTTAAAAATTTAATCTTCGAATTTGCTTTAATATTTTGATTATTCTAATTACTACATTCTCTTATTCATTAATTTTTCAATCCTTTTTTTTCAATCAATTAATAATACCATAATTAATAATAATGAAATTATCAACTTATGTTTTATACAGTGCGTTGGTTGCTAGTGGTGTATTTGCTGCAGATGAACAACCAGCTGCTACTTCAGTTAGCAAAACATTCGTTTTAACCAAACCAACCGGTGCAAATGGAGCTCTAGACCCAGCATCAGAAGTTCAAGTCCGAGCTTATTCGGATAAGGATATTGATGCACCAGGTGATATTTCCAACCTACCAGATGATTTGTGGGATTATAAAGAATTCCATGAATTGGCTAAACGACAAAACATTGGTAGTTTAGTTAGTAGTATGACTTCAATTTTCTCTAGTATGATGAAAATGTTTGGTGGTGCTATGAAGAAACGAGATTTGGAAGAATTTTTACAAACTCAAGAAGCTGAATTAGATAAACGATTTGTTAAACGTGACGGTGATGAAAATAAGCAACCAGAACCAGCCAAGGAACCAGCAGCTGAAACTAAACCAGCAGCTGAACCAGCTAAAACTGAACAACCAAAGGATGCTCAACAAACAGCAGCAGCACCTCAACCATCTGGAGCAGCATCAGGTAAAGCAGGTGCAAACGGCAGAACTGATAAGTCCAAATGGTTTGGATGGCCAGGTTGGGGTTATGGTGGATGGGGTAGACCATGGGGCGGCTATGGTGGTTGGGGATATAGACCATGGGGATACTGGTAATTAAAAAACTGCAGTTTTCATAATATTTTATCCTGTAATTTTTTTTATTACTTTCTTAATTATTTATAGGGACATTTAAAATTCTTTTCATTCTTTTTTTTTATTATTATCCTTCTTCTTATTTATTTTTTTGATTCTCTTCTATATGTATTTTCGAATAAATAAATATAATCATTTTTTAAACCTTCAATGCAATTTTTTTTCTTCTCTTATTAACTAAATAAATAAAACTAACTAATAATGCTATTCATGAGGTACTATTCTATTTTGAACCATTCTCCAATAACTTTTTGTGCTTCTTTTTCTCAATGATTTACCTTTCCAAATCATCAATAAAAATGATAATCCTGTAATTAACGCCATTGCTCCAACAATACCAAAAGCTGTTTGTAACCCATTATGATCAATCCAGGGAGTAATGGCATAATTAAATGCAAATGATAAAGTATTTCTACAAAGAATTAAAGTAACCAAAGTTTGATCACTAATATCTTTATAAACATCGACACAATATGCAATTGAGAAGCTTCCACCAATAACATTACAACTAGCTAGCATTGCACCACCAAATAATAATCCAATCCATTTGATTTGATGTGCTGCTCCAATACCCCATAACCAAATCCCAAATGGCATAAAAATACAAAACCAAATTAAGCCCCATAATCGATGTTCTGGTTCTCTAATACCATGATTTTTATGTGCCAGTTTTAACATTATATAATTAGCAATTGGGCCAGCATATATCCCACCAATAATTGCTCCGATTGTTGGTGCTATATATGATAAACCCACCGCAGATGATGAGAAATTATATGGTGGTTTGGATAAAATACTTGATGTAGTAGCATTATAAACATTATACCATGCTAATGCCCATCCATAAAACAACCCGCACCATAGAATTACTGGAAATTTGAATAAGATTATAACAGGATTATATGCAAGTTTTAAAAACCCTTTGAAATCTATCAAATCATTATTAGACCATAATTTCAATTTTTGTAAATATGTTTTTTTATTTGTTGAATCCAAATTCCGATCAATTGTTGATGTTAATTGTGAATCTTCATCACATTCCAAACCTTCACCTTCATCTCTATTATACATTGTTTCTTCATAAAAGAAAAATGTCAGTACAAAATTTAACAATAATAATAATGCACACCAGTGTTGAACCCATTGCCAGCCATAAGTATTATTCATGAACCCTGCAATTAATGGGGCAATGAAATTGGATGTTGCTAAGACTAACATATATAATCCATAGTAAGTTCCTCTCTCATATGCGAAAAAAATTTCTGAAATACATAGTTCTGGTAAAACCTCGACAGGAGCAGTCATAAATCCATATAAACACCTACATGCAGCCCATTCTCCATACTTTGAAATATGTGCAGCCCATTCACTCATCCCAGCACATCCTAAAATACTCAATAAATAAATAGGTCTTCTACCAAATTTCATTGCTAATGGTTGCCAAATTAAATTTGACCAACCTGCCAATAGAAAAAGAAACCCAGTACCTGTATTCAATTGTCCGATTGTAATGCCTGTATCCTCTGAAATAGGTGTCAAAACTGAATAAACACTTGTACCTCCAACACCTGTACAAAAGACATAAAAATATAGTAAAAATACATTCAATAGTTTTCTATACTCATGCCAATTCAATGGATCATCATAATGATCTGATGGTTTTGGTACTAACACAAATGACTTGTTTTCTTTAGTAACCAAATAGACTGTACCAGGAACTTGTTCACTTTCAACTGTAGGTGTATCAACGTATTTTGTATCCTCCATAGTTGAAATGTTCATACCTAAGTGTTATTCTATTTTGATTGTTGAGTTAAACGAGTGAATACATGAACGTGTCGATTCTCTTAGGGTAGTTTCTGATCAAACTGGAAAAAAAAAATTTGCTTCTTCAAAATAATAAAGCAAGCTCTAAGAAATATCTCAATCGTCGTATAGAATAGAAAATTTCTTTCTTTGGATATGATAAATTTTGTCCCCACCTTTTTGAGATTGTGAAAATATTTATTCACAGATTTTTTTTTTTTTTTTTCGGTATCTAAAGCCTATGTAGGCTGGTGCTAGCTAAGCTTAAGAGATCGATAATCCTAGGCTGTAGATTTGGGGAATCGATTGATCAATATCCGGATCGTGGGCCAATTTTTTTTAAGGGTTTAAAATTATAAGAACAGGTGATGTTGCTACGGCAACTATTATAACTACTTAGCATTAAAAAAGGCTTGAGATCTCTAAGCTGGTATAATGAGCCGCAATTTAGTGAACTTAAACAACCTACTAATTTTAATATTAAAACCTACTTGAGCATGATATTTATTTATTTATGTATCGCTAATTATATATATGGACCTATTTAGTGAATTCCAAAATATAGTTGTTTTTTTTGTACAATGAAAGCTTAATTATTGGACTCAAATTATACCTAATATCATAAGTCTGACTGTTGGTACACCATTTTACTAGGAACTATTCTCTGGCAGCATTTTAAACGGTATTAAAATATATATTTAAAAGCATTGGCAGCTTTTAAAGGCTAAAATATCATTGAATAGTTAATTTCATCACTAAATAGTATATATTGTGAGTTGGCATATGTAAGATAAAATATTATATATATAAAGTATACGTACATAGCAAATAGAAGAAAAAATATGGTACCAGCTAAAGCTATATATATAATTTACATCGACAGCTGTCTGAAAATTTCTAAAGTTAAACATCATACCTAGTTTCTAGTTTGATAAACGTTTTATTATACATAATAATGATAGTACCTATAAGAATCTGCTTCCTTACCTAAGGAGCATTTGACTAAGTCACGAATAAGCATTAGAACAGGCCTCCGGAAATAACAATCTCAATCAATTGAGTTTTAAGTCCGAATTCAAGAAAGTATTATATTACTTTGTCATCTCGAGGGATCCCTCAAAAATCTTAGCCAATTATGTACAATCAGCAATTGAGCACTTTCATCCCATAAGCACTTTTTGGTTATACCGGGATCTTTAATATATTTCACTAACAACACGAATACGATGTGTTTTCAAATTCTCACCCCATGCTCTTGATGTAGTATAATTATCAGTAAACCTTGCATCGATAACATCTATAGGAAATATGCTTAAACAGCTCCTCAAATGCTATTAAACCCTGTTTGGGCCAAAAATTGTGGTGATGCAAAAAATTTAAGATCTATGCGTGCGCACTAATTATAGCCAATTTTTTTTCAGCCGTAGGCTACAATATACTATGGATACAATAGTGTTGAAGGATTCGTACTACTTAATCTCAAGCATAGTCCAGTTCGGATCAATGTTCAGGACAAAAGGCTATCTAGGCGTCCACTCTACCTATGCAATGATCACAATTATCCAGAATTTTTACAAGAACGAAGCGTGATCATTGATGCTAGCTTTGACAAATTTTGTCACAATTGACTTAAGTGGATGACTACTGGTGTTTACTTCTAACTCATAAAACCTTGTATCGGGCTACAGTAGATGGATCCGTTAAAAGCTTTCGCCGACCGCTGCACCGACAAAATAAGCTATAGTGCTGCAATAGCCCGAGTACGCCTTGAGAGGCTTGTTCCGCCGAGTTTCGGTTCATCTCTAACTGTATATATTGATACACGGTACCATATACAGCAGGATAGTATTCCTGCAGTAGGACGAAGCACTCAAGGCGTCCAGGCTCAAGTCATTAGGGCTTGATTATCGAGTTTGGCTGGTTTATTTAAGACTGTATAGCCATAGCTTTGCATACTTCAGCTCTGTAACTTTTTTCAATATTTGCAAAAATATACCACAATATGGCACTGCCTAAAATATGATTTAATTAAGGCATCATATGCTGGTGCATCATGGTTCTAGCTACTAGCTTGTACCTACAAATTCTACTGAAAGTTTAAAATTTGATAGCTCAAATTTACAGTATATATACATAGTCTGGTTCATATTGCAATTGATCAAAAATTCTGGAACTGAAACTGAAATCTATTTTTCAGACACAGTCTCTGAAAATTTTGATCACAGACCAAAATTTTAAATAAAAAAAAAAAAAAAAAATTTGGTCGATAAAAGTTCAAGACTCAGTGTTCTAAATCATAATCATTGCGGAACGTGCTTTATCTTTAAATGTCAAAGCATAAAAAGAAATACATGCAACTGAAGTTAACGGATGCTGAATCATCAAAGAAACTGTAACAGAATCCATATCAAACATTCAGCAAAATAAAGAATCAGATTAGTTTTTCTTTAGTAAAACTCTTTTACTGATCTTTTTGATCCTTTTTTTTTTTTTTTTTTTTTTGAGTTTACCATTATCATTAGTAGATGCTTAGAAACTATATAGGAAATATGGTGTATTAAAGGGTTCAAACATTAGATAAGGTTAGAGTAGCTACAATTGGTGAGATGCAGTGAGAAAAAATCATAAAGTCGACCCCTATTTCGGCTTTTACAAAAAGCGAAAACGAGGCTTAAAAATAATTGATTCAGGGGTGAATAAGAATTCAAGCATGTCTGACTTCTAAAATTTTTGAGCTTTGGCCATCAATTCAAAATTACTCCATAAGGTAAACTAATTGATTTTAATATTAAGGCTCTTTCAATCTGATATATTCAGTGTCAAACTTGTTAGGGAATATAAAGGTACTATTTTCTTAAATTTACAAGCTTGCACATAATGTGAAAGAAGTATCGGTATCGGATATATATATATATAAGCATGCAGTATTCCATCGAAAATAACCCTTAATAAGCTCCTTTATAACATTTTTCACTATAGTAATAATTATAAATAAGCCAAGTTACGGATGTACTTTCTATATACTTGATTTAGTGACCCAACCAAGTCAATCCATCTACAGGCTCAAATGATTTGCCGAAGCATAAACCAACCTTCTAAAACTAAATAGCTTACTATAGTATACTTAGCTACATGTATATATCCATATATATCTAACTGCAGGGTACTCAAAACTAGACCTAGCTAACCCATAACACAATAATTTAATGCAAAGAAAGCTGATAAAAGTGTGTATTTTTAGCTCATGATGAACTAATTTCGGCTTCGTGAAATTCAACCGAGCTAGCTCAAGCTTTAGACATTGATAGGCATTCTCAACGGCTTCAAGGTATAGGATTAGAATTTCTTATTGCATTGGTTTTTGTGAAACCGTTTAGATCTTTTAAGGACTTCGAGCAGGGCATAACCGTTCTTCTTCATAACTGTTTTTACTTTGAGGTGATGAAATTTAATGATAATATGGTACTAAATCAATCTGAAGGCACTTAAGAAAAAGAAAGAAAAAAAAAAGTTGGGGTATTAAAATTAATCTGTGTTTAAGTAGTACCCTATAGACTCTCAAAATTTATGACTATCAAACAGGATGGTTTTTTTCGGTTTCATTATGCATGATCAATATAGAAATCAATCTATTGAAAGAGACAACTTTTTGGTTACGACGCAATAAAAACTAGAGCTTTATCCATTGGCATGGTTTGTTACATAAGCTTGAATCTTCAAAGAAAGACTGGAACACTGCGGACGTATTCCTCGAATCAACGTATACGCTCAACCATCAGGATTGAATGGCATCAATAGTGGGATTAGTGACGCTGATATGTGCATTTTATGGCAATGCAACCTTTCGGCTCTTAGATTTATCCGTAAAGCATCTTTATAATTATCTATCAATCAGATATATCTTAATCTGATTTCGACGCCATTCATCATCGATATCAACCGGTCGCAAAAGTAACTGATTGGATAACACTATTGCGAGCATAAACTAAATACGTGGACGCTTAAAATTTCAGTGAGGATGTCCTTCAATTAAAATTCGAACGCATCCCTTTTCAAATTTTAAGTTGACCATGGAGAAACCTCATATTGATATGGATCAATTTGGCGATCATGGGTCCCTTTTAAGTCTTAACTTCAACGTTGGATACCGGAAAGCTCAAGAACAATGTTCAACCAGTTTAAATTAGAATATTATATTCTTGAGATGAGAACTGACACTATAGTATACAGACATGTATTTAATTAAGCCATTACATATGTGTAAATCAATGCACTAGTACGCATTTGGATTCATGCTTTCGATGGCAGTGACGACTTTTTACCCACTAAAATTCCAAGCTGCTGCTTCATGAGGGCTAAAATTTTCAATAATAAATATTATATATGTACAGTGGTAAAAATCGCAAATATTCAACATTACCGTTGGTATAACTCCTCAACTGCCATGGCCTCAATCCCGATATTTTAGCACTATAGGCTTACAATATTTGTATAGAATTCTAATTACTAAGGTGCAAAGACTTAAAGATTGCTCTAGTTACATTTCTCTATATTCAATTTACTTGCAGCTATTTGCTAGCTTTAAATTTAAATGCATGGCGGTCTGGGTGGGTCTATCCATTACTTTTGTGTATAGTTAATGTACTCTATCTCACAGGTATTTTACTTAAGGCTCTTACTTATTTTTTTGGGATGATTGTTCGAAAATCCTCATTTTCAACTCTCCATGCTAGATAGAATCCAAAAGATCTTGAGCTTCTAGTACCTATTATAAAAGACCTTTATAACAATGTTGGGTTCTGAACTCCAGGACTTGAGCGATTGTTTTGACCACTCTAATTGCTTAGCTATTATCATGACGAAAAATAACAGGGGTAACAACAAACGAATTTTAACTTTAAAAATTATATATAAGCGAAGATCGTGAACCCTGAAAATCATAAACGTATCAGCATAATGCACATTTATTTTTAAATTGGCATCCATATTGATGCAACAACATTTAAGTAAATCTACCAACGTTATATATTCTAAGTATCACATGAGTCAAAGCAGCCTGAAGCTTCAAGGATCCTAAATTTGCAGGTATATAAATGTATGTATAATTTATACCTCTCTTTAACGCAGTACTTTTTACCTTGAATCGTTATAATAGTACACCTTTGATATAATGTTTGATGGTGTTGATTGGAATAAGCCGACTTCAATCTCAATAAAATATCAATAAAAAATGCATCAAATTAACCTAGAATCTCTAGATTTAGATCTGGACGTCTACAAAAAAAAGACTTGAACTGGATGAGTCTATATGATCTTAAGTTTTCGTTTTAGATATATTTAAAAAGCTATGATCATCCAACTACGAATTTACTGATCGATACGCACGGTTCGGCTTTCGTCAGACCAGTTTTAAATTCGATGCATTAATCGATAAAGATTAAAAAATCTATTTTTTGAACCGTAATGTATGTTAAAAAGCTCCGATATACATGTAAGCTACTGAGTCGGAACCCCTCCTACTGAGCCGCACAATACCGGACCTTGGATCGGAGTAAGGTACAACATTCGATCCTGGAGTACCCATATATAAAGTTATTTAGTATTCATAAAGAATGTAACTTGTTCATACTAGATTTCTTTTAAAATTATTGAATCTTCGTGGAACGACAACTACCAGGAAATCTATTAATATATTGTGTTTCGATTAACTAATGCCTCGTATTTATAGATACAGAAGATAGCTGGGCGTTGGCGGAACAACTACCATTATAGATATATATAGCAGGTAATATACAGGCGTCTTTGGACTTTGTGCAAGTGCAGCATCATCATCCGAATGCATGTATGTAATGTTTTCCTCACCGTCTCCTCATCATCCATCTTTATTTCGAAGCTACAGTACCTGTATTAAATATGTAGGTGACAGTGTAAAGCATTGGAAAAGGCCGAAAGTTTAAGTTTAAACGCGTCTACATAGATTCAGCGCTGGCTGTACCAGCACAATGGGCTTAAGCCGCACATTTATCTGGCCGATCAATCAACCGCCGGACCGAGACTGGTTCAAATTGTACATATTTTCCTTTCGTCATGATCGTCATTTTCAAAAATTTATTGCTGGTTATAGGCAAATTTTATAAAAAACGTGTGATAAGATGACCTTAAAGACGAACATGGAACTGGTTACCGTATATCTACTTTTTCATTTCTGGCATTCTAATTCAAAAAATATTTATAACCAAGCTGATATTAGTTGTGTATACCTTTGCTCAATTGTTTTGAGGTATTGCCTGCAGTGTGTGGGAAGTATGAAATGGTAACTATATAATAGTCGAGTACAATAACAATAAACTGAACTCCCCATTTCGAAATTGAAAAGAAAATAGTACCTACAGAATTCAGTTAGAGTTCATGATCACAGACTAATACTAGATCAATCTTCTTACTGGAGAATTCGTATACTCACAACAGAAATTTATAGGCATAGATGTTGCAGGCGGGTCCGAGCAGTGTGCAACTGATTTTTAGAAGCCTGGTCTCTCTATCCGATATATATATATATATACCTAGGCTGGTATATTGCAATATCATCCATGGATATATTATAATATATGCATGGAGCAAGCCGGATTTACTTAGACTATATATATAGAAGTTAACTATATATAGACTCTTTTATAAAATCAAGTGTCTTGACTGAAGAGACTGTCTCAGTTTCAGATTCGCCTAAATTGATTGTTCTCCAAAAACGTTCACTGCTTTATGAAAAGTCCATCAGTACATTTTTGTAACCGGCCGGCCAGAAAATATATGTGTATACAGGAAGGACGTGTACAACTTTTGGCCATAATGTCCAAATCAAATGAACTACTTCATTATGAGTACAAGCTTTTAATTTCTATGACGTTTATGCATAGCGCAGCTTTATAAAAAAGAGTTTAGAACGCATTTTGCCCGTCATCTATATGAACTTGAAAGGTTCTATTTGCAAATAGTTTGGAATATGACTTTTAATACGAATAATGTTTTCAACTCGGCGCACCAACGTTTTGGGTTGCATTACATTCAAAGCGTTAATATATATATATCCATACGTATACATACTTTCTAAGAGGATTATATATATATAATATTCTTAGCATCACTGTAGGATATACATCGGATGTATATATATAGCTCAAAGTGATTACATATATAGTTTTGAGTTGAAATATTATTTCCAATGCGAAATTTTTCATAATTTTAAATTAATTATTAGAACTTTTTTAGCTGCATATTTCACACGCATCGAATACAATAAATAGACTTTGGCCCCCTATTGCTTGCAAACATGGAATATTATAGTTGAAACGTCAAAATCCATATTGATAGATCGATGTTTAGAACTATCTATAGTATACATGTTAGTCCAAGTAAATGCGATCCTAACCTAGCCTGATGAATAAAGATATTCGAATATGAAATTGGGTAATCTCTCAGTTTCATTATCCAATTTTTTGAAGCCTTTGACCCATATTGTGACATTAGTACTTTAGGAAACACCTCGGTTAACTTATTGTAGGCATAAAGCACAGCTACATCATCTTTATTTTGAAACTAAGGCACACTTGAAACTTATTTAGAAGCCCGTCGGGGGGAAAAACCAATCAAGTTGGATGCTACAAAATGTCGGCGAAATTAACGGCTCAAAACTTGATGAGCAAAAATTTGTAGTCATTATCATTGGTACATCCATGTAGTATAGATACCCCACTTGGAGGCACTATGAGGTGGTTTGTAAAATTTGGCTCTCTTTAATTATACACGTTTGAGTTACCTAGAAGAAATATGGGATGGAAATTTGTTAACCATTATTTGATATCGACACAACTCCATGGCATTCTATTGTAATGGGGTAATTGTGTGCACGGTGGTGGTTATAGCTATCCCGCTGCGGAGATACATTTTGATTTTATGAATCCGGATATTGCCATGGATTAACTGATCCTTCGTACAAAATATTGCTGTACATCACAAATTTGTATCATAGCGAAAGCACCGCAGTAACCATCCCATATCTGCCGTATATATGCATAATGTCTTCTAATAATCTGAATTGTACCACTAACTATATATATGGTATATAGTATACATATATATGGCTGGTACCATACCAAAACTTCTTTGGTAAATATCATTCTGCAATAGTCCACCCCGCTATTTACATCCATGCAAGACTAGAAGTACTCCCTGCCATGGCGATGCTAAAATTATTATTTACTAACCCTCTTCTTCTTGAATTGTTTCTTTTTTTTTTTTTTTTTTTTCCAATAATTGCCATGCGTCACGATGTGACACCCATTGTGCACCGTTCAATCAGTCTATTTTTAGCCTCAAAGTAGAAACTCAAACTAAACTCATTATCTGACAATTCATGACATTTACTATTGGTTCATTATTAAACAAGAATGCTGACTTTACAATCTTTTAATTTTCAAAGCTTTTATAATTGATTGATGAGCTTATGTATAACCCCCCTATAAAACATTTTAGTTATCTGATAACCTTTTGAGGATTATCTAAGATTTATCAAGGTTGTCACTTGAATTATGATTAAAGTTTAAAACTTCGAATGTGGACATAAATTCCCCCTTTTTTTCCTTAAAGTTGGTTAACAATTTATAGCTTTTATAAATATTTTAAGACACAGCTCGTTCGAATCTTGAAAAATATTAACTTAACTTTATCGCGAACTTTAAAGTTTTTTTAATGGATCTCGGGTTATGATTACTTTCCACTTCCAAACGTTTTAGATTTAAAAAATGTCTTACGTGGTGGTAATATGGTATTAATTTTTTTAATAAAAAGTACTAGTAGTTTTACCAGCTTGATACCACATAGATGTAATTAAAAGAAGATCGAATTTGTATCATTGGTACTCAGTATATATATTTGAATTGAGTTCCTAGCTACAATCTGATGTAAACCTAGCCTTTGACGAGTTGTGCGATGAAAAAAAAATTGGGATTGATTTATATTCCCCTTCTAACTGAAGAGGTGGTTGGTGTTGTGATAATTTGGCGCTTGCACAATTTACTGAAATCTGAAACATCATAGAAGAGCCGAATTTGGAAGCCTTTCAATATTTCTTAACATATATATTATAATGCACTTAATTGAACTACACCGTAATATCTAAGTCGTGTATAACTGTATGAATTAGCTCTAAAAATTGCTTCCACCATGGCAGCAGTTAACGATTGTCTTTAACATAAAGTACCACAGCTGCCTCCATGGTACAATTATACGCATTAAAATTCTGTATACATGTAATTTTGTTTGATGACTTTAAAATGAAGTATGCACATTACCAATAGAGAATTTCTGATTAGTAACTATTTCTCAATTTTATAATAAATTAACTTCATTCAGGTATTTAATTATTGGCCATTCTATTTTTGAATAGCAATATGGATGGTTAACAATTAAATACGAATACTGACTTAACAATTGATGGAGATCTGCTTATAATAAATTGTTCATTAATTTATTAGAGGTTGAGCACGATAATTAGGAGCCGTGCAGCCCTTATGTTAAAAATAGCAGTAACTTATTGGTTTGACAAGTTCTCAAGCTCTCTGTAAAAATTCCTTGGACTTTACACCATAGTTGACAGTTATATATATATATCTGAACTAAATTTGATTACTTTTAATTATGTCACTGATATATTAAAATAATACTAACTTTTGAGCTCAGCCAAGATTAAAAGTATATATACTTATGAGTTATCATGATTTAACCAAATTAAATAATTGCCTTTAATTGAATTTGAAGGGGCCATGCTTTCAAAAACCTCTGATCAATACAATCGAAAAATTTTAGTTTTGAAAAAATTTTCTTGAAAATGAGAGAAAATATTATTAAGACTGCATATACCTTACAGAATATGCACAGGTACCTCAGCGGAACCAACAGGTTCGAATTTTCTTCTTTTATGAAACGTTTGATGAAAGTTGGAACTCCATAGATTGTGTATTAATTGGAGAGTATTAGATCGCCATTGCGCTCTGCTGTAACTTCTATAGGTAGGATTTGATTGAGAAGCTTATTTATACGAGGTAATCATTGTAAATATGATAATAGCACCAAATCAAATCTCACCTATAACCGTATGAGCTACATTGGAATTCATCCATCTATTGTAGAATCCATGGCTTACTTTACTCAAATTGATAAACAAAGTAATACATCATAACAATATAAACATAAATTAGTATGAGGAGCATTCATAAATCTTTAAATTTACATTAAGATGATGATGGATGTACAATACATACTTTTATGACACTTTTATGTTCGGGATGCATTTATAATTGAAGTTCCAAAACCATTCTGCTTTAATAAAGCTCATAATTAGGATGATGCATCCTTGAGAATTAACCGTCCAATAAATATCCAATAAATTGAGCTAGATATACATGAATGGACTCAAATCCCGAGTTTTTGAACTATTAAATGAAAAGATACAGTCTAATACTATGGTATTGATAAGTACCAAAGAAATAATATTCATTCCAAATCAAAATATCTTATCACCCTTAATTAATTACCATGGTGCACGTACTGCAAGTAAACTTACCACACTAAGTTTCAAATGGCTTACTATAGCAACTAAGTTGTCGATATAACTAATTTCAAATTAATTATAAGCGACAAGTTCACTCAATTGTGATTGTCATACATGGGTACAATTGTAGATGCTCTTTATTTATTGTTGATCGATATATATATATATATCTATAGGCAAGCATGTTTTGGCTATATATATATAAACTATGATGATATAAAAGTTACAACTTTAAATATATGTATATATTATAAATACCACTAGTACGCCAGCTGTTGGTATTTAAATTTTAGTAATTAGCTGAATATTAACTCTAGATTTTCACTCGTATCCGCTGCATGCATAATTACTAATCAAGAATTTTAATTTTAAAGGATGCAATATATCGTAAAAGTGCAGCGGAATTCTTAAGCTATTGGTCAAACATTGATTGAAAATTTTATGGATAAACTCCAAATATTATGATAGATGCTTGCCGAGTATTATAACCCTACATTTGAAAACATCATTATAATAACATATATAATACCTATAAGGCTTGAATTATTATTTTGAGTTCAAAAACGCAGATATCATTTTTCTGTTATACACGTTTCATGGAACTAGCTAAAATGAATTTCGAGCCAATTGATCTCCAACAATCATCAACTTTTATTGATGATAAGCATACATATATATTTCAGCCTGCAGTACTCTGAGGGAAATTTAACAAATTAATTGCAATAATATTATAAAAGGTTCATTCTTATGGGGCATCTATAGGTATATAGTATGCATCATCGAATTAATAATCAAATAGCCGTATATAGCTACAAAAATGCGAGTTTAAAATCCTATAGAGTGTGTATCTTTGATATGTTAACAATTGGGAGCGATAGTTAGTATTTTTATATTTTGTATTCTTTTCATGTATTCCGTCTTTCTACACAAACAGGGACAGACAACTATTAATTGAATTACTTTTATTCTATAGTATACTTTATTATATTATTATCTGATACTTAATTAACGATTCTGTAGAATTATTATAAGAAGAATATACCGAAGTTACGAAAGTATCAATTATCAAACCCGAGACTAAGCACAAGAGGCATAAGAATATTAATGAGTAAACTGCAAGACTGCATAATGCAGATTCATAATATTCAAATAATGAGCCATATTTTCAGTTTAATTTTACTTAGAGGAAACCTTAAATACTACTATCATCCTATAAAAAAGATTAAACTCTACCACTCTCAGTCTCATTGATACATATCAATTCAATTTCTGATATACAGTAGTCCAATATTTTAATCTCTTATTGCTTAAGTGAAATCCTACTCTTATAACTTAAAACGTGTGTAGAATGTTGCTGAAATGTAAACAAAAATTCAGCATTTCTGGACTACATGATACAGATTAGAACTCGCACATCTATGATGCATTAAATAACGATCGAGAATCATGAGTTGTTGACTATAGCTGGGTATACCCTTGAAGATATTGTTTAGCTACAATTGATCATATATATATGCTACTGTAAATTAATTGATTTAAAGTATGTTATCCTCACAAGCTGGGATTATACGAAGCTGCACAGTGAAAAATATCCCGCGTTTAATAATTCAACCCACGAATTTTAAACAATCAAACATAATATTGCAACACCAGCGGGACAATCCATCCATAATGATACGTATACACCATCGAGCAGATCAAAAATAAAAAGAAAAAAATAAATAGATAAAAAATGCTCCTTATAATGTATACATGCAATTATATCTACCCTGTAAATATCGATATATATATATATATATAGTAGACAAACTTAGCTCGCAATAAATATTATGTACCATAATTAAAGCTGCAGTGATCAATGCATGATAATACACAAGCTTCAACTCAAATGCTTGCTTATCGATCTTAATTAATAACATCGGCTATATATATATGTAAAACTTTAATTAGGATGGTGTAGGAAATATTTTGATTATATCCGGATATAGTTTCTGGCTTTAGAATATTGTAACCAGATCTCTGTAAATTTCTGTTTAACAGCTTCATGTTAATGTAGCAAACCAGTGCCTTTACAACGGTTCAAGTAAAATCGAGTAACTTTTTAGCCAGCCATTATGCATGTTTATAATTGACATTAAAGTACGAGCCCCAACCTGTGTTCGAAATTTAGACTGCACAAATGTTACGAGATTCCAAAAACAATGCACGCAAGCTGAATAAATTAAAAACAAAGCGGTCGGACGCTTTAAATTTCAGCATAGCATAATGCATGAAAACAACCTAGTCAGATTAAATTTTTTATTATTAAAAATTTACAATCGTTGATCGATGGTCTGTTGTCCTACTTAAAAGTACATTTATAAAAGCTCAAGAATGTTTATAAGCCTAAAAATATGAAGCACCATCAGATTTTAAGTCTGATGGTAGACAAAGTTTGCGTATTTGTTGATGAAGAATTTTTTTTTTCTTTTACGGAGCAGTAAAATTATTTTTTGGAGCGCATGGAAATATGAATGACATATGCAACATCCATATTAATCACTGCTAGGAAAATAAATTACATATATAATCAATAAAAATTAATCAAAGTGGTACGCTACAGTATAGTATACTGGATAGTATAGAAAGCCATTATCCTCCCATTTTAATCATTTGTGCAGATAACTCTTGGATGAAATTCTGGTGGTCAAAATACTGAACTACGGTGTTCTATACCATGGTACCATGGCAGGTAGTGATATTAAAGAACGCCATTCACCTTTGAAGGTCACCAAGATAAGGTGAGAAATGTTCAGGTGGATCCTACCGCCGCTGGATCTGTTTAAAGCGAAGCATATATATGCTTAGTCTAGCATGCACATTAAGTCCATGTCGAACACACTTCATCCAATTGCTTCATTTTTTGTCTGTACATCACATACCCTGAGCTTTAATTAATTAGCAAATTGAGCTGCGATGTTTAATACGATTGTGCAACGTAAATAAAGGCTGTCTACTGACGCACAAACCTGTACGGCATATAAAAGGTCTTTTTTCTCTCAGGGCATTCAATACATATTATAACAAGCCATCAGTCTATAGTTATTGTCTTTTTAGACTGTATACATATTATCTTAAAAAAAAAATAAAATAAAAAAATTCTACAATTGCAATTAATATTAATGTAAGTCCTTCACCCCTGTTCAATTGGCTATGATTAGATCATCTTATCTAAGCATAAAACAGGTTATTTGCAATGTACAGTATGTGCAAAGATATGTAGCTTAAACTCACACTTCAAACCCTTTCTTTCAAAGAAAATATTTCAAATTTCTAAATAATATCCATATATTATATGCTTTGAAGTATCAAAGGCAACAGGCATTTATCGGTTAGGCAAAGAAATCATACATTGAAGCAACCGCATAAAGCATGACCTCTGAACAGGCCGAACTTTTAATCAATATAGCCGCTTCAATCCATCTCAGAAGCATTACATACATAAAACTTCCATCGCTCAAACTCCACCAATATACAAAAAAGACCAAACATACATATCTTAATAAAGATGAGTTGTCCTTAATATATACATATGTAAGTTAAATTCATTAAAGGTTTAGAAGTGTACAATCGGAGATACGCATCACAGCTCATTGTTTCGATGGCTCAGTTTTGGTGATCAATCGAGACATGGTAGGTTTAAATTTGAGTACACCCGAAATACCGGATTTCGCCATTACAATTACCAAGAAAACTTTTGTAAATCGTACTGTAGAATCAATCTTATAATCTATATAAGTATAATATACTATAGCTAATATCAATAGCCCTGAACTATTCAACAAAGTTTCCTACTTCTTTAAGCTGTTCAAAAAATGTTGGGTTCATCTTAAGTTGGACACTCTCAAAAAGTCCACCACACATCTAGATCATTTCAATCAACTAAAGGGAGCTAAGGGACAAAAATTGAAACGCTCTTATAAGCCTCTTGAGAACGTTAACACTGGGGCTGATCAGCATAGGGTGGTGTTTTAGAAAAGATCTAAAGTTTTATAGCTTATCTGCTATCTATAACTTTAATGAAACCTACCATTATAGTGAATCACTTTTTTTATTTTATTTTTTTCAATAGATTTTAAGCGGGTGGCAGCATTTATCAAGTGTACGGTTCTTTCTTATGATTGATCGATAGTTGAATAGAACTTTTGATAACGAAATGGCTACTAAAAATTCTATAGGTGCTAGATAGATCTCGTCGAACTGATTCAAGGAAAAGAAAATTTTTCATCGCTAATATATAACCAATGGAGTAGTAACGCTACAATTTTTTTCAAATATATACAGTAGCGATACAACATTTTTACGGTGTAATAAAATAAAAATTTACCATCGTATTAATAAAATAATTGCATCTGCTTGAGCGTAACATTCAAAGATCATCATAGTGCTAGATCAACCTCGCGATCGAACATTTAATAACCTCTTCGAGGAATATTTTTTGACCATTGATAATTTTAAGTGATCGATGTAATTATCAACCATCTTTTGGTCTAACGAACATGACAATTAGAAATATTTCTGGATATTAAAGTACTATCCATGACACCTCTTGACTAAACCCTTAAGTTGCAATTAATCTTTATGATAATATTATTAATAAGCCATATTCTTGGATAGTATATATTGTTCCTAGGAATCATAGGTAGATGTGTTTTATAATATTGGATATCGCATTACATTACGAACCGTTAAGGAGAGATTATCAATATAATAATAATAAACCGGTAGATTTCGACCGATAAAACCGTTATTGCCAATGCTTGAAAATCTCAAAACTTCGTCCTTCATTAACAACTGAGATCCCAAGTTCTAGTCCTGGAATTATACTACACTGTAATACAAAAACTTCGTATAGTTACAAATTAGTAAATTTTAGATAGATTCATGTCCGGCTACCGACTCGGTTAATACTATAGTGGATGTACAATCCAAGTTTTAACCACAGCTTAAAACTAAATTAGTAGTACAATCCCACGGTAATAAGACGGTTTTTTGCGCACGACGCACCGAGATATTTACTTTTTTATTGTTCTAATATTCTTATTATTGAAAGCGCTGGTTCCCGCTCAGATGCATGCCTGAAAATTTTTAGACAATGATTCAAGTCAAATGTCTATAGGATACAGTAGTTTTTTTCTTCAAAAATTAATGAATGGATTTTATTGAAACTTTGACTTGAACATTCAAGTCTTCTTGAGTTATACTACGCACGCTACTAAAAAGAATCATAGGTTGAAATTTGTGTATTCTGTGACCAGTGGGGAAATTTCCGAGCTCGTGTGAATGAATCAGACCCTTTTTTTTTTCTATGGTCTATCATATGAGGAGTTGAATTTATTACGACATGTTCTTGCTATTATTTTGAAGTTCTAAGGATATTTTTCTGATGACAATAGTATTATTTTCTAGGAATACGTTCTTTGTAACTCCAAGTCAAAATATCGTAGCAAAAATATTGTTCACAAGAATTTTGCTACCACTGTTCAAAATTTTTAAGTGCACAATTTGATTTCTTTACGAGACTCCCACAAATTTTTGTTTACTTTTTCTGGCTAATTCCATACGTACAAAAGTATACATTACACCTTATATATTACTTTTTCTCGAAACAAAATACCAATTTTTAATCATTAAAAAAATCTTTTAGCTGCTAAAAGAAATAAAATAAATCAAGAAGAACTCAGATTAAGCTTAGTCTACAAGTCTGCAAGTTGTAATAAATAGTGCAGTTTGAATATTAGACTTTAATAAGCTTTAATGAACTGTCTAAATCTATCAAATGAGGACACAGTGAGGTTTATTATTGAAGGATCAAGAAATTAATCCGCCAGCCAGAACTTTTTTTTTTTTTTTTTACAAAAAGTTGGTGAAAAAATAATTTAAACAGGTTTTTGACTTATTAAGGAAAGCTATTATAATACAACCCGCATGGGACATGATCTTAGTGCATAATTGCAGGAATATTTTTCATAATTATTTTTTTTTTTTTTTTTTTTTTTTTTATTAAATTTCCATCTCGCCTCAGAATCTGAAAAATCATTTGCTTCAAAAATTTCAGTTACCAAGTTCCTTTTTCTTTTAGTAAGTGAATACTCGTTTTCATATATAAAGTCTTTTAACTGCTGATTAGTTTCTTTCTCTTTTTTTTCCTTTTCTGTTTCTAGATATATTAATATAGTACCTGAATTCTATCTTGAAATTAATCTGAATTTATAAAAGTGGGTTATTGTAATTATAAAAATATTTTCAAGTTTGATTTTTTGGCTAAATTCTTCAATCAATATATATTTATCATATTCGACTGATTAGACAGTTTGTATACTATAATTCAACATTCGAAAAAAAATTCCGGTTATTACTTATACCCTTATTTATTAACAAAATACCCTGTTCAAACAAACTCAAAAAAATAGTAGAACGATTTATTTCTAATAGAATTATAGAAATTATAGAAAACAGGTGAAATTTTTATCAAAAGAGAGTTTTAGCATTTCCCAATTATTTATTTATTAAGCAACATATTATGCACAATACTTTATTACGAAACTAATTTACTAAAAAAAAAAAAAACCTTTCATGCATTCGAATACTGTTATATTTTATACATTGCAATAGAAATTAGAACAAAACAAATAGAATACAGAGTACATGTCGACTCCCCAAGGTTCTCCATCAGATCTTCAACAAAGCTTCAGTAATGAGGCATCATCAACATCATCGACACAACACTCATCAAATGCACCACAAAGTTCATCCTCGACAGCTAGTAATATAGACCCATCATCAAACTCACACACGCAGCAGCCACAACTACCACCAGCTTCACAGCCCAAGAAAAAGGGTAAACCAAGAGGATTTCGAACCGACCGTGATTGTTTCACTTGTAAAGAAAGAGGTGTCAAATGTGATTTGAATCGGCCATCATGCAACAATTGCACAGAAGGCCATTTAAAATGTGCTGGATACCCAAAAAGAGTTATTTGGAAGGATGATAAACAACCAAGTAGTAATGTCAATGCCAATAATAAAAGAAGAATGACTGCTAGTAATAATAATAGTAGCAATAGTTCTCCAGTAATAATACACAACACTGCAACTAACAATCAATATCGCTTGACACCTCCAGCGATAGACTCACCAATTATGAACACTACTCCAATATCACACCAACCACAGCATATTTATCATCAAACGCAGCACCAACCACAGCATCAATCACAGCAGAATCAACAGCTACGACACCAATCTTCAAGCAGTTTAGCAGAAGTTTCATATTATACTAACAATACAAAAATTTTTAAAGATTTCACATGGGGTATAAAAGCTATTTATGAAGCTAAGAACCATGCAGGAGGATTTTTAGATCCATTATGGGTTTTCATTCAAGAATGTTTAAATATAGATTATGAACATAAGAATTTCAATATTTTGGAAATGGCAACGAGAGCATATGGAGAGTTCAAGACATTAATATACCATGAAAGATTAGAAGGGTTGTATTTCATTATGTTATTCACTTATTTCGATGTATGTCAAGGTGGTGCAGCATCAGCTGCTCACATTCAAGCTGCAAAGACGTTATTAGATATGTATTGCAAAAGTGAATCAGAATTAGTTGAAGTTATGAATAGATCTCCAGGTATTCGATCAGCTATAACTTTATTATCCTGGTATGATGTTGTTGGGGGTGCTATTGATAAACCTTATTTATTTTTTGAAGATTATCATCGTTCAATTATGGAAGAAGAATTTTTTCAAGATATTGGATGTACAAGTGAATGCTTTTTAGCTTTAGCAGAATGTTATAAAAAACCTATTGTTCATCAAGTTCTGTCGGATCATATATCAAGGTGTGTTGAACCCGTATTAAGATTATCCATAATTAGTGGTACACCTGCTGAAAGGTCCGCAAATTGCTGGAGGTATATTTGTTTGATATGTGGTTTAGGTAATGTAAGTTCCAACAATCCAATTATTGTTACATTAATTGATAAAATTTGTGATACAATCGATAATATTTGGGAAACTCCAAATGGTTATAATTTACATTTGGCATTATGTGTTTACATTGCAGGTTTAAGAGCTACCACCCAGCGACAACGAAATATTTTAGAGAAATATTGGGGTTGGTGGAAGTCTTTAAGGTTAATGATCCCTGATGCTTCATTGCAATGTAAAAATCACTGGATGGGTATTCCCATGCAACAAAATCCTCATCATACCAATGATAATTTTGTAAATAATTAACTATTAATACACAAAAAAAGGCTCTTTTTTTTTTTTTTCAATTTTCTATTTCATGCATGCGTGCGGCTTTGTCACAATTGTTAGGTAAGACAAATTTCAATATTTAGCACAGCGAGCGTAGGCCACATTTTTACATAATATGCGTGCGGCTTTTTCCCTCCTTCTTAAACTTTAATCTTAAACAATATCACATCATTAACTAAAAATGCATTCATCATCATTAACGGAAAACAATGAAAACATGAAAACTAAACCAGTAGCATATTATCAATATCAAAAATATTTATCGAATTTAAATTTAAAAAACTATGGTGTATTTATTACTGGATACTTGCTAGTTATCATTTATCATGCTATTGTATTACCTTTTACCAAATTAGCGCCTTCTCATATAAAAGAAGAATTAAAATGTGGATATTCATATTTATTTTGGAATCTAATGTCAAATTTTATAATAAAAGATAAAATAAAATTAGAAGTTTACGGGGATGAAATTGTTCAAAATGAAGGTGCTATTATAATTTCAAATCATTTATCAAGATTAGATTATGCTGTTATAGCTCAATTAGCTCACCAAGTTGGCAATATTGATGGTAGATTAAACTTTTTTGTTTGGAAAAAAAATATGAAAGTTCCAGATATAAAAGTATTTTATAATGTTTTTAAAACCACTCAAAATTGGTCATTATCAGGAGTTGAATTGGCTAAAGAATTCCGACCTTTAAATCAATCCAGTTCACCTTATTGGACAGTTGTATTCCCTGAAGTAGATGTTATGACACCAACATTATACGTTAAAAATGTTGAAACTTGTAAAAAAGCTGGTGGTCCAGTGTATGAAAATTTATTAGCTCCTAGATATTCAGCATTTGTTCAAAGTATGTCTCATTTGAACCAACCAACATCTGGAGTTTCTTGGGTTTATGATATATCTATTACATATTGGACGGAAACTGAATCAAGGTCATTATATAAACCACCAACAACTAACGATATTTTAATTGGGGATCAAGTTTTTACAGCTGAAGTATTTGTTAAGAAAATTCCAATATCAAAATTACCAAAAAAGCCACATGGATTACAAAAATGGTTAGAAAAATCATGGATTCAAAAGGATACTTTTATTAAAAAAAGAATTAAAAAAGGTAAAAAGTTAGTATCTAAAAAAGAAAGGCTAGTCATTAATAATTAATTAGTTGATTCCATAGCAATAATAATAAAAATAATAAACCTACAAAGTTTTTTCCATCTTAGCAGCCAAATCATCAACTTCTTGACTCTTTTCTGGAGAAACATTTTCATTTTCTGCTTCATCAGTATGTTTCAAATCTGCTTCTTCAACTTCACTTTGTTCATCATCATCATCATCTTCTTCTTCTTCATCATCAGTTTCTTCTTCCATATCATCTAATTCATCCAATTCACCAAACCCTCGATCAGCGAAAATATTGTTAACTTTATCAATCAATTCGTGATCTTCTGGAAATTTGTTACCATTCAATTCTAAATATTTCAAGTTTGGAATATTCTTTTCAATAGCTTGAACTAATAATTCTAAACCTGGTTGTTCAATTTCATTATATTGTAATTTTAATGTTTCTAATGATTTCAAACTATCCATTTCTAATAAAGCTTTACCAACAGTTTCACCACCTTTAGCGCTTAATAAACAATCAGAAACTTGTAATTCTTTCAAATTTTTCCAGCTTGAAATAACTTTAGCTAAAGCATTTGAACCAATAGATGTGAAAGTATTATCTTGGAAATCGACTTTTTCAATACTAGATGCATTATTTAAACCATTTAATAACAAATGTTCAATACCTTCTTGTCGAATACCATTTTGATAAATTCTTAATTCTTTAACAGTACCATGAGCTGCCAACATTTTAGCCCAAGCTTCCATTGAACCATTTTCTAATCGATTTCGACCACAAATAACAGTTTCTAAAGCTGGTGCATTAACTTTTTTCTTTTCTTCAGCTAATTTTTCTAATGCTGCACCGATTCTTGAACCTGCAGCAGGTCCGAACCCATTATTAGCTAGAATCAAATGTTGTAAAGGTGTATGTTTAGCTAAGAATTTTTCTAATGGATCAATAGTGGCAATACCAAATGCGTTATCACTTAAATCAATAGTATGTAAATTTTTTAATTCTAAAAATGAGGTTAAAATTGCATCTAATGAAGTTGGGATTTCTTCTTTCAATCTACCAGTGAAAATATCTGATAGATTGGCGATTTCTAATTTATTTAAACTTTTGACTGTTTCTGCTAATTCTTTACATGCTTCGATCCCATATGTGTTACCAACCAAGTTGATTTCTTTAACATCTTCCATGGCTTTCAATTTTTCCATGTGAGGTTTGATATCCTCAGCTGTGTCAAACTTTAAACCACCATTTAATTCAAACTTGCTCATTTTTGCTTCGTTAATGCTTGTGTTTCTTTAAAAAAAAAAAAGTTGTGTTTACGTTTTTGAAATTTTTTTCTCAGGTTAAAAAATAATTTAGGGGGTGGTAAAGATTTTTTTTTTTTTTTCTTTCTCTCTCTTCCCTCAGGCGGCAAGAGACCTCGAGTGCTTAAGCTTTAGACGATATGGTTTATGTAGCTACTAAATAAACAATACCATTTTAGGTTGTGGCCTATGCTAATGAGGTTCAACTATTTAGCACATATAACAATACACTCAAAATAATATAATAAGTTACAAATACATATATATCAATTATATTTTTACTATAGAGATCTCTTTCAAACTTTTAAATTGAATATGCTCGAGATTTTTCACAGAATACACTAATTACATTGTAGTCACACCATTAGATCAGTTTATGGACTAATTAGGAAATTTTATTTATTTTCAAAATTTTTCACTACTGTACTTATATCGGATCGGGACTTTCTCAAGTAGTTTTACCAATATAGAGGCACCCCAACCGCTTAACGGCTTTAGCATTTATGCGGTGCTATGGTATTCTATTGTATTCTTTACTCATTAAAATCTGATACATCTATCGTCATGATTCATCAACTTCTACTAAGGTTTGCAATATCCATATATAGTGCAACATTACAGTACTATACTACAACTACAAAATAATAGTCTGAACTCCTGAAAAAAAAAAAAAAAATGCTAATAAATTAAATAGGTACAAAAGACTAGATAAATAACTTAAGAATTATAAATAATAATCAATTTATTTTTTCTTTGGACCATGCAATGGACCACCGATATCTTTACCACGAAGCTTGACACCAATGACTCTTTCGATTTTACCTAATAATTGTTGATTTGGGACAGCTCGGCCAGCTTCGTAATCATTAATAACATTTGGCTTTTCATTAACTCTAGTAGCTAAATCTTTTTGAGTTAATTTCTTATCTTGTCGACCTTGTTGAATAGCTTTACCAACACTCATTGAAACTTTAGCAGGAGGGGCAACTTCATTTTCTCTGTCGATTTTAGTTAATCTTTGACCTTCAGTATCACCGGTTTTATTACCAGTAGCATATTTTTTGTCAATAGCAACAACATTACCAGAACGTCTGGCAGCATTAATTTGACCGGTAGTTTTAGCAACAGTAGCTCTTGGACCACCTCCACCGACACGTGCTCGGCTGCCAACAATAGTAACAGAATCCCAATCAGCGTTGCTCATTTTTCGTTTATAATATATGTATTTGTGTTGTTAAAAAAAATAAAAGGTTGTTTAAATAAAAAATAATATAATAATTAGTTTATTAAAAGTATGAATGAAAAAGAGAAAAAATTTGGTCATGACCGACAAAGACCTTTTATATATGAATTTGGCTTTTGTAGCCTGTAGAAAGTTCTCCGATTCCGATGATGGCTGATTAGTAACCACTGCTAGATCGTTGCAATTTTTTATAGGTGTACAGTAATAGTTGGTCAAGCGGGAAATTGCTTCTACGCGATTCCACGTCAACAAGATCAGAATCAGTGGTGTTCTAAGTAGAAGTTTTGATTAAAGTATCGACAGCGTTTATAAAAAGAACTATTTCTGCAATTATAGGCTGTATAATATAGATGAGTAACGAGGACCTTCTGAGTGGTGGGACACTGACGTTAACGGTCCCTGAAAAAGAAAATCCAGAAAAAACTCGAGAATTAGTTTTTTATGATGAAGTTACCCCGATTGTTATTAAATTAGATTTAGATGATAAAAACGATGAACAAAGAGAGTTGAATTTTGATCAAATTACAATTGCAGTTGAATTAAGAGTTGTTGGGTTGGTGTATGAAAATAATAGAGAGAATACCAGATCTAAAAGTTATGTCACACATAGTCAAGTTGTAACATCAGCAAATTTAATATCAAGTGATGAAAAAACAGCAATATGGCAAATAGATGCACCAGTTGAACATCCAAGAACAAGATTATATCAACCGAAAGTGGTTGTTGATGCTATGGTAAATATTGCAAAACAAATCGAAGAAGAAAATCAGCCAATTGAATCTAATAGATCATATTTACCTGAATTTCAGCCTGTACAAGAAATTAACTTATTCCAAGCATTAGATCATGACTCAAGTTTAAGTCAATTAAAATCTAGTTTATCAGCATCAAGGATTATTCTTAGTGATACTAATAATACCAATATTAAACAAGATAACTCACCAAAATTAACAGAAGAATATGAAAAAAAATTGAAAAAATTATCAGCACAGGTTTCAATGCCAGTTTATCCAGCATTAAATTTACGATTAAGAACAACAAAAGCATCAGGTGTACAAGATAGTGTAATTGCAATATTAGAAATTGCATCATCAGATTCAGCTAAAGTTGATGTTGAAATTAATGAAGCTAAAGTAGATTTGTTAGGTGGTAGTGCAACACCATTAGGTAAAGCCGAATTACCACAAATTGTTTGTCCAGGTGAAAATTGGACAAAAAGTTATAATTTATATCATTCAGATTTATTTTTATTGGCAAAAGAGCAACCATCAAGAATAAAACCAGTTACTATTTTAGTAGAATGTACTCCTCAAAGCCAGGGATATCCAACTATAACAACTAAATGGGATACAGTAGTTGATTTTGATGTTTCTGCTAATAACCATAATAATAATAATAATAATATGCCACCACCACCAATTAATACCAATATAAATCCTAATAATAATAATAATAATTCTACTTTACCTCCAACACCTTCACAACAAACAGCACCAGGTACACCATCAATGAGAAAATTAGTTAGGTTGAGCCGCACAAGTTCTACTACATCATTACCATCAGCTACTAATACCAGACCACCAACTGTAATGAGTGCTACAAATACAAAAAATTGGACAAACAGTTTAGCTGGACTAACACTAAGTTTTTCTGGACCAAGTACTGTCAAAGTTGGCGAATCTTTTAAATGGAAAGTTTTTGCAATTAATAAATCAAATACATCAAGAAATTTATCATTATATGTACAAAATGTTGATAAAACTTTTGAAAAAAGTTTACCAAGAAATTCCGAATTATATCCAATTATTGATAGACAAGCATTGAAACGAATGTATCAAGTTTCATCCTTGGGTACAGTTGGGATTATTTCCACAAATAATGATATTCGAATTGGTCCATTATATGCACAATCATGTAATGAAACTGAAATATCTTTATTAGCATTGGCGGCAGGTGTTCATACCTTAGAAGGGGTTACTGTATTAGATCAATCTAATGGTGAAGTATATGATTGTGGTCGATTACTAGAAGTGGTTGTAAATGATAGTTAGACTTATAATTTTTTTTTTTTTTTGTAAAACGATTTTCTAAATTTAATATTTCCATGCATATTTATAGATAATTTTGTGAATATATTTTTGTCGCGCGTAAATTATGATCCCAATCTAAAATGTCTTAATGTAAACATCACACATTTTTATCATCACGTATTATCAATAAACTGATTTGTTTTTTAACGCTATGAGTGCTACAGTTCACGACGCTAAGATCCAAGATACTGCTGTAAGTATACCTTTGGAAAAATTTTACTAACGCTAGAAAGCCTATCTCAACAGATCAATTGAAAAAGATTGCTGATGAGGCTTGCTCATCGTTTTTAACACAACCATATGATCATGATCAAAGTGTTGATTGGAATAACGATATCATTTCAAAAACAATTGAAGGATTAAAATCACTAAACAAATCATATAAATTCATTGTTTATTCAACTTTAATCGATAAAGGTACAAACGGGCCTAACGGGATTAGAACTTCAAATGGCATGTTAGTTAATCCAGATAAAGATGGTGTATGGAATTATAAATATACAGGAGAACATACTGATGCTATTATTAGTATTGTATGGATTATTGCATAATTAAATTATATATATATATATAGTATATAGAATATGGCTGGATTGATTAATAATAATAATAAAAAAAAAAAAAAAGGGTTAATAAATATTCTACCTTAGATGGGCTGATGCATTTTTGAAAAGTGATTGCCACATAAAGGCTTCACTTAATAACAGTTCGATATCTTTTTCATTCCATTCTTTGGTTGGTAATGCTTGTAAAAACATCATGATTTCCTGGAAATCCATCTTTTGTAATTTAGCAGACCATTTGACTAAAAATGCGGCACAAACATAGACATGGAAATGTGAAAATCCGTTTGAACCTTCTGCAAGATATGTATCCCACATTCTAATGGTATTCTTAACACTAACTTCTCGCATTAATAAACAATTCATCCATCTAAAACTGAATTGCATAAATTCAACACTTTCATCAGTTAAATGCTTAACTAATTGTGAATCGATTCTACATGTTAGATCTCTTAATTCAGCAACTTGCCGTTGAATACCAGGTTGTGCATGGATATAATTATCTTGAATCCCATCTAATAATTTAGTTAAACACCAAAAAGAATCTGCTTCAACAACATCCATTACTTCTTTTGGTATATCGCTTGGGTCGTAAATTTCCGGATCTTCATCAATATATTGTGATAAAAATGTTTGAAAAAATGGTGTAACTAAATCATTAATACCTTGAACATATCCACTAGCAGGATGTCTAACTGCCCATAAATATAAAATTCTTTCTAATGCTCTTTGAGTAGTATCATATCCATATAATTTAATATGAGGGTTAGTTCTTGGTACATCAATTGAAATCTGATGCCACATTTGTTGATCTATATTTCCAACTCCAAAAACTTGTTCAACACCATCTAGATATTCTTTACGTTTTCTTGCCAACGTATTAACTCTTCTATCTGCATTAGTAGGGAGATACCCCAATAATAATTGCCATGACATTGGTCTTAATTCATCAGGTATACCTGACCATGCTAGTTTTTTCAATTCATTCAAATCAACATTAGTTGCTTGTAAGATTCTCTTAAATTTATTAATTCTTGATAATCTTGAATTGATTTCTTCAATTTCTGCATTAGTTTTTTCAGCTGCTGTTAATGATTCACTACTTGCTAGTGCTGCTTGTGATATACTATCATGAACTGAATACAGTGAACTCGATGGGTCTCTAATAATACCTTCCACTTGATGTTTCATACCACTATATGATCGCTTGCTGTATAATTCTCTACTAACCCTTCTATTTGCTTTAATATTACTAGTATTATTATTATTATTATTATTACTATTATTATTGGGATTTTCAATACTCTTCTCTACTTTCTTTTGCGCTGTATTATGCTCGACATTTGCATCCCAATCATCATCATCATTACCATCGACAACTTTTGTAGTACTAATGTTATCATCTAAATCAAAATATGATGATTTTTTTTTCAGCTCTGTTGGTGAAGGAGTTGAAGTTGATATTCGACTTTTCAACATATCTGCATGTGAATAAGCTGCTCCAATAACTTTATGATCTGCTTCTCTGGTTGGACTATGACTTTTGTGATAATTAGCGATTCGCTTAAAAAAAGTTGAGGCTGGTGTACCCCGACCATATTCATCAAACACGTAATCGTGGTCCATTTGGACCATCTCCTTCAGTTCGTTAGTAGACATACTTCAAAAAACGCCAATAAAATAAAATAAAAAAAGACTTACAGGTCTATCTGAACTTTTGGACATCCAGACTATCTATCAGTATTTTAAAGTTGCTCTGGGTGAAATCAAATCAAAAAAAAAAAAAAAAAAATCAAAAAACTGAGGATGAGATGGTTGTTATAACCAGTTGCGTGTTTTCTTGCAATAATTTTAATCAGGGCGAACAACTTCAAATTGATAAAAATTCCCACTGCCAATTTTTTTATCAATCAAAAGCCAAAAAGAAACAACAAAAAGTACTAATAATTAAATGTATAAAAAAAAGTTATACACTTTAAAAACAATTAAGCTTTTACTCAACAAAAACATGGGTCTTTACCGTGACGGCAATTTATCATGTGATTTAAAATACCGTCCCGGTAAGATAAGGTAATTTTTTGTGTTGATCGTTTTAATTTGATACCATTAGAATAATACGGTATGGACCAAAATCAGCCGTAGTGCGTATTAACAAAAAGGCTGCATTTTTTTTTATGAATTTGTCGAATCAAAAAGTTGAAATTTGATTCGGAAAAATTTCTTAAACTTTTCAATATCTCCATAAAAAGGAAAAAAAAAAAAAAAACCCCTTTTCAAAAAGATCCCGACGGCATTTTCTTTAAACTGTTGTAAAAAACGTTATAACTATACAAATATGTCACAAACCCCTTCTTGCAGTATGTTTATTGATTAAAAATTGATAAGATAATGAAAAAAATATATACTAACCATGTTAAATAGGAACATTGTTGGCTAATACAGTTGCCAAACCATTTGTTGAAGAATTAGAAAAAGGTGTGAAAAATTTAGGCAGATCACCTAAATTGGTCGGATTTTTAGCCAATAATGATCCGGCCGCTAAAATGTATGCGGATTGGACTGGTAAAACTAGTGAAAATATTGGGTTTACATATGAATTGAGAACTGTTGATAAAGAAGAATTAGAAGAAGCCATTATGGCTGCAAATGATGATGATGATGTTGACGGGATTATGGTTTATTTCCCAGTGTTTGGAAACAGACAAGATCAATATTTACAACAAGTTGTTTCAAAGGATAAAGATGTTGAAGGGTTAAGTCATTTATATGTTCAAAATATGTACCATAATCGAAGGTATTTAGATAAAGAAGAAACTCAAAAGAGTATTTTACCATGTACACCATTAGCTGTTGTGAAAATTTTAGAACATTTGGGGGTTTATAATTCAGTATTACCTTATGGTAATAGATTATATGGGAAAACTATCACAGTTATTAATAGATCTGAAATTGTTGGTAGACCTTTAGCTGCATTATTAGCTAATGATGGTGCAATTGTATATTCAGTTGATTTGGATAATATTCAAAAATTTACAAGAGGTGATGGTATTAAATTAAAGAAGCATCATGTTGATGATTTAGATGAGATAACAATGGAACAAGCTGCAAGCCAATCTGATGTTATTATCACTGGTGTTCCATCATCAAATTATAAATTCCCAGTTGATTGTATTAAATATGGGGCTGTTTGTATCAACTTTTCAAGTGAAAAGAATTTCCCACCAGAAGTTAAAGAAAAAGCTGCATTATATGTTCCATCAATTGGTAAAGTTACCATTTCAATGCTATTAAGAAACTTATTACGATTAATAGATAATAAAAATAAAAAATAATTAGTAAACTTCTATATAATGGGTTGATTAAATAATATTAAGATTAATTAGTTTTTTTCTTCTTTTTAGCTGGTTCATCAGTTTCAGCATCATCATCTTGTTGATCAAATCTTGATTTCAAACCTTTCATCTTTCTGGTTTGTAATTTATTCAAGTCTTGCTTATCAACATGAACTCTTGCAATTTGATCACCCAATGAATCGGTTTCAATATTCTTTTTAGTTCTAGGTTCTAATTGTTTTGGTTTCTTCAATGCTTCTCTTTCCATATCTGGATCTGCAGTTTGAACTCTGCCAATCTTGAAATCAAATCTTGGGCCAATTTCATCTAATTCAATTCTAGGTAATTTCCCATCTTTTGATTTTTCTGATTTAATAACATAAACTCTGAAATGAACTGGTGGTAAGTTAGCTTCATTATCTTCATCTTCTTCAGCAGCAGAAATTGAAATAACATGTTGTAAACCTGCAACATCTAATAAATCTGTAGTTTGACCTCTGAAAAAATCTAAAAATAATGATTTAATTTGTTGATATCTTGGATGTGAATCGAATAATGGACCATTAAATGTAAACATTGGTTTTAAACCAATTTGAAAAGTTTGCTTTCTAAATTCTTTTAGAAATTTGAAATTTTCCAATTTTAATTCAATCATATCATAAATCTTATAATTAAAAGTTCTAACAAATGTTAAATTATTTGGTCGTTTTTTATTATGGGAGCCAAAAACTAATAATGAGCAATCATTCTTATCACTGTAAAATTCTAATGAACTTGGATCTTCAAATGGTTTAATATCATTCTTCTTATTAAATCGTTTAGCGTCTGGTTTTTTTAAAGCATTCAAATCAACCATAGCATTTTGCAAAACTTGATTACAATTTGCCCCAGGGACAAATAATGCTTGTTTAGTATTTTCAACCAACTTTGGTTGTTTATTATCTAAAGCTCTTTTAGAACGAGCGTTCTTTGGTTCACTGTTTCTTTGTTAGTTTTCTTTCTAAAATCATATCGGTTGAGAATTTGGTATACATACATAGTTTTGAGCATTATTGATCTGATAGTTGTAAATAGTTATAGATAATGAATGAAAAATTTCTACAAAAAAAATTTTGATAAAAAAAAAAAAAAATTTCAGCCACACGCTTCAACGAAATTTTCGACACGTCCGATCCGATGCTCGAAATTTTTTCCACCACAAAAAAAAAAAAAAATGTGTCTAATTTGGGATCATACAGAAAAAAAGTTAATATATTTTTTCAAAATCTTGATTCTTTTTATTTTTTTTTTTTAAACGCGACTACGAGTGTTTTTTATATCAATAAATAAATAGAAACAATGTCAAGTTTTCGTCAAGTCCGTCAATCGTCATTAAAATCAAATCGACAGGCGAGTAGGACGGTCAGTACGAATGCTAGAGGACCTTCACGTCTTGCTAGTGCAGCATTGAGCAAAGAAATGTCAATTGATTCAAATGAGACTTCAAGAGATGGTGTAGTGGAATTAACAAAAAATACCAAATATTGTGTATCAAGATTACCAGCAACTCCAGCAGTTTTGAAAGGTGAACAAATCTCTAGTGGTTCAACAGATCAAAATACTCACCATTCATTAGTAATTAGTGGTGATAAAACATTTGTTTGGGATTATTCATCTCCAGACCATGTACCAAACACAATCAATTTTCCTACAAGTCAGGCAGAGAGTTCACCATTGTCAGTATTAGTTAGTCCAGCTCCTGGATCAAGGGAACCTGGGCTAGTAACAATTAATACAGATACTGGGTTGGTAACTTATTGGGAAGCAGTTGGTGGTGCAGTTGCTGATGGATTATTACATCGAAGAAAAAGTATACAACATAATTTAGCAATTTATACAGGTGAATGGATCGATAATTTTCAAAATGTTGAACCAGCAGGGATTATTGCAACAACAAGTACTGGTAGATATATCTTAATTACATTGAGAGATTCAAATGGTAAAGCAGCAATAAATAGTGGTACAATGAGAGGTACCATAGGTGCTGGATTATTAAGTGCATTTAAAGGTGCGATTATACCTCAGCAACATAGAAGAGGTGTTGTTTCTGTTAAACCTGGTAATACAATTGGTAGAAGTGAACGACAAGCATTGATTGTTAATGAACATGGTGATATATCAGTATGGGAATGTTCAAGAAGTGGATATTCAAAAGTTTTATTTGAACAACGATTTAGAGAGCAAATGGTTGAAAAAATTAGCGAACTATATTCAATGGCAGGTGAAACTTTTAAAGTTCATGATGTTGAAATGAATGAAACAGAACAATGTATTTATATTTTATCTTCATTTCAATATTCATCAGAAGAAATCTATTACATTTTATTTACAATTTCAATTAAGGATAAAACTGGTGAAATTGAATCAGCTCATAGAATCCAATCATATACACAAGAATCAACTACTCCACCTAAATTATTATTTCCAGCACCTCATTCAACTTTATTTGCAGTTTTTTCACATGGTGTTGTACTATTAGAAGCTTCACCTGAAAGAAATATTAAATTAAATTATGTTGCAAGAAGATGGGAAGATGTTATTACTTTTAAACAAGAAGTTGAAATTGTTGGGGGCGGAATGGAAGATGTAGAATATATTAATAATAAAATTACTAGGAATTGTGGGGTTATTTTATTAGCAAATAATGCAGGTGTTATTAGAGTTGAAAGATTTGAAGATCCAGTTATTCCATTAGATACAAAACAAGTTGCGTTAGAACCTGAATTGGTTAAAAGTAAAATTGAACAAGCGGTATTTTATGGATATAATACTAATAAACTAGATGTTAACCCAGTTGACTTTGATTTACATTCTGGAGCATTTGATCCAAAAATTGTTCAAAAAGTTGCATTACAAGTTTCTAATGAAATTTTAACTACAGCATCAGTTTATATGCCACCAATATTACCATCATTATCAGAACATTTAGAAATGAGAGTGGAATGTTTAAAAAAATTAGCAAAATTTATGCAAACTAATTATCCAGATGTTTTAGATGTTGATTCAAGACTACAACTATTATGGGATTTACAAAAGACAGTAGTAGCACAAAGTTTATGGGAACATGTTGATGAGCAATTAGCAAATGAAGGGTCAAATGTTTTGGTAACAGTCATTAATCAAATTGGTAAAACCAGTAATAATGGTGATCCGTTAAGAGATTGGTTTTTACAAAAAGCGAATGTTATTGAAAAATTATTAATTGACTCAGTTAAATTCTGTAGTCAACAAAAAGATATTGGTATCATGATTGATACTAATAATGTATTATTAAAAGCAATATATCAAAGTGCATTAAATATTGGTAATGATTTTGCAGAAGTTTATAATTTAGATAAACAAAGTGCTGGTCAATTACCACCATGGAGTTCATCACCTGATATCATCAAATGTTTTGAACAACAATATAATATTACCAAGAATGCTTATAATGCATTTGGTAGAGATGATAAGAATTCAAGTTTATTAAGTGATCAATTATTATTCATTGTTGAGACTTTATGTGCATTATACGAACAACGATTAACATGGAATACTAATAGTTCAAATGGTAGTAAAGATCAATATGAACAATTGAAAAGTGAATATTCAGAGAAACGAGGTGCATGGTTGCAACAAGTTGTATCTACAGGTAATAAATTGGGTGCATTAAGAATTGCAGAACAATATCAAATTTATAGATCAATTGTTGAAATTGTTATTGAAGATTGGAAATTATCAATTTCAAATGGTAATACAGGTGATGATGAAATTTATACTTTAAAAAAATATATTCAACAAATTTTATATCCTTTTGCACAAGTTCTATTTCAATATTTATTAGAGAATAAACATTTGAAAGTTTTATTAACCAAATTTCCAGAATTTGGACCTTATTTGGATAAATTTTTTTCAAATAATAAAAATGCCAAAATTTCTTGGGTCAATGATATTAATAAAGATCGATTTTTACAAGCTGGGAAAACATTACTAGAGAGTAGTAATAATGGAAATGGAGATTTAAGTTCAAATAATAAATTACGATTAAGTATTGCAAAATTATGTGTTTTGAATGAATCTGGATCATCATCAGCAATAAGTCAAGATGTTAATTCCAAATTACAAGTAGCAGAAGCTCAAGATGCATTATTAACCCAATTATCATCCCAAGAATATTCTATTAATAAACTACCGGGATTAGCAAAAATTGTTGAAAGAGTTTTGGATAGAATGAATCAACATTATTCTATTAATTTAGAAGAATTAGTTGATGCATTAACATTAATTAATGTTGATTCAAATGATGGGAAATTAAATTTTTATAGAGCATTAAAAATTGTTCATCAAAGTTCATTATATAATGAACGAAAACTTTTGAATGAAACTTTAATTTGGCAACGATTGATTTTATCAGATAATTGGGAAAAAATTTTGAATACAAAAAATAAAAATGATGCAAAAGTTCAAGCTATTACTGAAAAAACTGTTTTATATCAAACTTTATTAAGATTGGTTCAAGATGATTTAATGAGTGACAATAGTATAAATTATGCAATGGAACCCAAAAAGATTACTGAAATTTTGAAAAATGTTGATTTAAGTAATAGATACAAATATGCTGGTGATAAAGAATTAAAAAATATTGGTCAAGATTTGAATAAACAAAATGATCAATTGATTAATTATGTTGATAAATTTGCATTGGATAGTTGGACTAAAGGGATTTATTCAAGAGTTCAAACTGTTGTGGGGCCAACTCCTTCATTACAAGAAATGGACTTGTCATAAAAAAAAATTTAATTCCATAAATAGATTGGTTTTAAACTAATAAATTATTTATAATATTATTATTAAAATATTCTAGTTTGTAGTTTTTGTCATTTTTGTAGTAGAAGCTTGTCGAATTACCTCAGGGGTAATTTTGTCGGTGAACTTTAAAAAATTAAAGCAAGTTCAAATTAGCATGTCGGAAGCTTACACATGATATCAATACTTCTAGGATCTTACTGAATTTAAATAAACAACCCTTTGAGAATATTCACTATCAAACGCATAACTTGACGGGGTTCCTTCATGAATAGATGCTGATAAATACAGATCAAACTAAGCTTTACCGGAAAACTGTAATCCACCCTGTAGTTTCATCTATTGAGAATATAAGTAACTCAGGAGTTTTGATACTTGATAACAATGCAACAAAAACAATCAGAGTAATAATTTAGATTGGTTGAGGTTTATCTTTTTTGACATAAAATCTCATCTTGCTGCTAAAAACTCCAATAGCTCAATACTTTGAATAAACACCAGTCAATGATTTCAATTTCAAATTTTGTCAGAAATTTTGCTTATTTCATGGAATATGCATGGTTATTCACAATTATTCATCCTCTTCATCATCATTCAATCTAATTCTGACCAAGGTTTCCGGTAACGGAGTAACTTCACTCTCTACCTCGTAATCCTCTTCCTTGAATTTACCTAAAGAGCTACTAGCCAATTGAACAGTTCTTAGTACACTTTGCCAATTAGACATCACAGCCGCAACTGCTTCAGTGCCATCAGCAATTTTTGATAATTTTTCTTCTAATAGTTCTAGTTCTTGGGCTAATTGAGCTGATTCTCTTTGAATCTGTAACACATTTTGTAATTCTTGTTTTTTTTCTGCTAAACGAGCTGATAATGGCGTATGGGTACCATACCCTGGTGGTGCCAGTGATTTTCTCATCATCTTGAAAGTTCGATAAAGTAGATAGATGTGGTGGTGTCGTGGTGGACGTGAATCTTCAGGATCTATTGATGATTGTTGGGATTAAAACAAAAAAAAAATGTGACGCGTCTACTACCACAGTTATAAAGTGTACGGCTGAAAATTTTATCTCTCTCTGTTGCCATGGTAACGTTAAAATTATACCAGGTAGTTTGTTTTGATTTGAAAATGATAAATGAGGTCTCCGCCGACCCCCCGTGGGTTTATTTTTCTTTTAAAAAATAATTAATAAAAAATCAATAAACACGACAAAATTTCGTATCTTGAACAAACAAATTTCTTAATTAAAACACTGCGACATTTTATTATTCAAACTAACATTACAAAAATCTCACAAAATAGGCTCTTTTTTTTTTTGTTTTTGATAAGTTGGGGTCTTAAAGTATAAACAATAAAAAGATGGCTAGACTGCATCAAAGGAAAGAATCAACAGTCAATACAACACAAGCATTAGACCTGTGTAAGTTTTTTTTTAAAAAAAGTGAAGACATGGTAAACTAACTAAATAAATAGTACGTCGCAATTTTCAGGCACAAAATAGAGCAATAGCCAAGTCTCATGCTTCGTTGGAAGATAAAATTTCACAGTTAGAGAATTTAACTGGACAATTAATGAATGAAAATTATGAATTAAAGTGTGAATTAATTGAAGCTAAAAAAATTGAAAACAGTGGAGGGTGTAGCAGGTGTAAAAGTGATAAAGGTGTAAATAATGAGCTGAAACAAAGATTATTAATGAAATGGAAAGAAATGGAGATACTACTTACTGGTGAAGGATGTATTGAAGATGGTGGTGTAGAAATGGATGCTAATGAAGATGAAAGTTCAAATGGGGGCATGAATATGGTTACGAAAAGGAAAAGAAAAGTTAGTGACGAAGAAAAAAATGTTAAAAATGTTATAAAAGATGTTGAAAATGATAGTAATGAGGTAGAGTTAGAGCAGGGAGAAGTAAATCAAAACAAATATTTATTAGAAAGTTCATCATCATCATCATCGAGTGACTCTTCAATACCTGCACTAAACAATCAAGAAGTTCAACAAATTATGAACGTAGATAACGATACAAGCGTACCACAAGAGTTTAGCTACGAAATTGATGCGATTTTAGAAGAAGAAGAAGAAGAAGCAGTCGAGCATGGATCAAGGCATGAAAGTATAGAAAGTACTACTTTTAATAGTAGTACAAATTTTAATAATTCAGACTCAGAATATAAAGAATCAACCAATAATGAAACTAGTAGTAATGATGTTACACATGTTAGTGATACAATCATCAAAGAGCCGGATTCTTTGGATACAATTGAGGATAAAACGGAAAGTAATTCACCTGTAATTACAAAGAGATCAAATAAACGAAAGGCATTACAAATTAAAAGTACTAACGAACAAACTAGAGCATCCACAACTAAAAGTTCAAAGAACCTAAAGGACACTACAAGCTCATCAAATTTAACGAAACCAGTAAATAAAAAAGCCAAGAATAGTACTAATAAACCACCATTGAAAAAGCAAAAGACATTACCAGTTGAAAATGACAAAATGCCTCAAACCATCATGTCACCAAAAAGAAGAAGATCATCACGTGGAGGGCAAGTTAATTACGCATTACCTTCATTAAGAACCAAAATGCGAAGAGCTAACGATCAATTAGTTGATGCAATTGATGGTGAAGGTTCAGACGAAACCACAAGAAGAAGATCTAGCACTACTAGAAGAACTAGGAAAAGTGTAACTACATAATTTATCATTGAACCAGCTCACTACGTGTACTCTACTAACCTAATAAATTCATATCAATGAAAAAACAAAACAAAGACCTTGTATTATTAAACTATATATATATATATATATATATAAATATCTCAATTATATTTAATTTATTAACTTTCACTTTGATATGAAAATATAGAAACGAATAAACATAAATTTCAACAATTAAAAAAAAGGGGGATTTTTCATAAAAATTCCATTCAAAGCAAACTTAGTACAATCAATTAAGTTTGGCCTCTAACTAATGCACCTGGAGCCATGATAACTGAAGTATAAGGAACAACAGTAGTTTCAACTTGAATATTCATGTTTGCATTGTCCAATACACCACCATCAGCACCTACAGTATACACCTGTTCGGAAACAACTGGTGCACCACCACCAGCTGGAGTAATAGTCTTTGTAATAGTTCCAACTTCACCTGGGACAGTATGACCAGGAATTGTAACATGCTTGGTAGTTGTTATAACCCCAGTAACAGTTTTGAAACAATCTTTACCATAACAAGCATTTGGATCTCTAGCCTTGGTAACGTGTCTAGTAATAACAACTTTGGTACCTGGAATTTTTTGACCTGGAATTGTCTTATACCGGGTGACTTTGCCTTGTTCAGTTTTGGTCACAGCATCTTCTAAATGAGTTTGAGTGTCATATCCAGTTTCATCAGGTAATTGAGTATTAGAATTATAAATTGTAGAATCATAATCACCTGCACCGTCATCTGGTGGTGGTGGAGCTGGTGGAGCCACTGGTGGTGGACAATTAACTGGAGGTCCTGAATCACCACCACATCCTGTAATCCATTCATAAATATGGGCTTCAACAGCTTGATCAAAAAAATCTTGGCTACCCAAAAACATTTCAGCATTTGCCAAATTTAATTGAATTTCACCAGATTTTGATTGTCGATGGCATTCTTCACAATTACCAACATCCTCCATTGTGGCTGCTTGAGTAATCGCTTGGCATGAACATAACCCCAATCCGGTACATAAATGTGCTTGCTGAATAGCTTTATGACAATATTTCCAACAATCATCAGTCATAACGTTCATGGTTGGACAAATAGTACTCTTACCTAATATAGAACCCAAGCCTGGAATCAAAGATGCACCCGGAACCATGGCAATCAAGTCTGGAACTAAATGTGCTACATCTCCTAATCCAGGAACTAATGAACCAACACCTTGTAATAATCCACTAGCACCTGCATTGAGAATTGAACTTGCAGCGGCAGCAATATCACCAAAATCAAATTGTGCTTGAGCTGGTGTGGTCGATAATACAATTATACATGAGATCAATGCCTTTTGATGCACTCTCATTATTTATTCTTTCAAAATTTATACTATTTGTCGTCTAGATTACAATTTTGTTTGTGGAATGTATAGAAAAAAAAAAAAGATAAATAATATTTTAAAATGAATTTGTATAATAATCAAGGATGAGTTCTACAAGAAGTGATCAAAGCTAATTATAGTATACATGATAAAAACCCCTCGATCGCTAAAATTTGTTTCTGTAAATTATTGCTCATGTAATAGAAATGTTAGAGTTTAAAATCCTCGTAAGTTTGCGAATAAAATTTAATTTTATAATTCCAAGCCGCAGGTTGGTGCAGTCTTTTGTGCGGCTCAAAAACGGTTGTCTCTTGTCTCATTATAATCCTGCGGGACTCAGATCTTAAATTAATTAATGGAAAAAAGTTTGCTATAGTAATAATAATAATAATAAATATTGAAAAAAAAAAAAAAGAAAAAGAAAAAAAAAAAAAAAAAGGAACATAAATAAATTATAAAAACAAAAATCTATACAAACTTGTTAAAACAAACAAAGAAAAGCAAAAGATTAACCAGTTTTATCGAATCTTGATAAAAAAGTAGGTTCACCAGATTCTGGTGGAGTTTGATTTTGTAAAGCATCTCTTCGAACATCTTTCATGATTTCTCTTAATTTAGTCTTATCCATATGATGTCTACATTTAACCATACATTCAAATAAATCCAATGGGGCATCCCAATAATCTTCTCTCATAACTTGGAACCTTTCTAATAATTCTTGTTCTGGACATTCTAAAGTATCTAATAAATGTTGAATGATTCTAAAATGAGCCATAACTTGTTGTAGCCTTTCATCATCACCATCATAACATCCACCAGTGAATAATTCAATAAATTGTTCCAAATCTTTTTTGATTTGTTCAGATCCTTTTTGTTTAATTGTATCACCAGTTTTTAATGCTTCTAAATATTTTAAAATTGTGGTTTCTAATAAATCATCACTAAATACATCAAAAATTATTGAATTCAATTGTAATTCAGAATCTGTAACATATTCTTTAATTGTATCAACAATTTGTCTAATTGGCCTACCTTTTAACCATGCACTTGAACTGAAAATTTCTTTAAAAGGTTTGACCAAATCTGAAAAAATAATTGTAATTAAACCAGAAATACAATTTTTAGCTAATGCAATAAATCCGTCACATACTCTATCTAAATTTGATTGAACACTTTGACGATATTTTTTTGAAACCATTCCTGCAACCTTTGATGATATAGCTTCTGTATAATCAGCACCTCGAATTTGATCATTTGCCAATGCAATTAAATATTCAACTAACCCACCAGGAACACTACTTGATTCATCATCAACTGCAGTATCATTAATTTGTAATTGAACCTGTTCTTTCATAACTTTATCCCATTCTTGTTGTCGTTCTAATAAAATATTTGAAATTTCTTCAACGCATCCTGTTAAAATTCTACCTTGACCAGATTCAGCTGCAACATCAACTTGTTGTGAAATAATTTTAAACATTACAACTTCACCTTCTAATCCTAATTTATTATCAGCATCAGTTTCTGGTGCCACTTGTCTTTCAATGAAATTAGTTTTTTCGGTGGTTGATAGATTATTTTTCCATTCTCTTAATTTATCCTTAATTAATTTCAAATAATCATCATATAATTGATTTTCTCTACCATCTAATAATGGAGGTTGTAATTTTTCTTTGCTAACTCCCAAAGTTTCCATATTATTATAATAATCTTTAACATATTGTAAAATAATTAAAATAGATTGTGCAGTTGGTTCTTTATCCAGAACATGGTTTAACAATAAATAAGTTTGATAATGATAATAACTCACCAATTTATCTAAAATTTTCCATCTTGATGGCATACATTTTGTTAACCCAATTTTGGCCAATTCTAAATCTTGGAAAATCCAATCTAATCCTTCTAATAATAATGTATCAATATCATCACCATAATGTTCTTGACACGCTTCAAAAGTTTCTTTTGTTGCATTTTCTATTGTTTCAAAAAATATTTTTGGATAATTTCTTGGTGTTCTATGTGATGCAGTTTTCTTTTTTAAATTACCTAATACACCATCTTCTTGTGATATATCTTTTGAAATTTGTGATGCTAAATCTTTTTTTTCTTCAAAATCAATAATTTTGGCAACTCTGACAATTAATGATGGATTTGGATATCTTAATTCTTCTAATAATACAGATGATATATCATTTAATGTTTCATCAAAACTTGCAACCATACTATCTAATGGTTGGAAATGCTTATCAATAGTTCTTCTAACATCATCAGTTGATTGTTCTGCATAATATAATGAATCATCTTTAACATCTCTTAATTGAGATAATTTATTATGTATTGTAATTAAATTTGGTAATGGATTACCAATAGTATATTCACCATCTTCATCCATCATTTGTTGAATATCTTGTAAATCTTGATGCATACATTGAAAATTATTTATAAATTTTTGAACATCTTCAAAATTTTGTAATACCCTACTAACTCGATTAATTTTATCAAAATTTTCTACACTTTCTGCACTTTCAATTCTTAATTTATCAACTTTATCCATATTATCTCTAACTGTATCAACTTGGTTCTTACTTATTGCTAATCTTTCCATTGCCTTTAATGTTACTGAAATTTGTGCTTGAACGCCTGCCTTCAATTGACCATCAATTACCGCTTTTTCTTTTTGAAGTTTTGTCCTTAGACTTGCTACTTTTTCCAAATCATCATGATGTCGTAGTAGTTCTGCTATTCTTGCAGAAGCACTTTGCTCCTCCACCATGTTTCTATCTTTGTGATAACTGTGTTGGTGTTGATATTCATCTTTCATTAAAGTTCATAAACACTTTGACACGTTGGGAGTTGCCGGCGCACGAGATATCTGTGATCCATGGTAGTAAGTAGTAAGGTTTATTTTTTCAACACCAAAAAATAAGTACTACTAGAATTTAGCTATAAACTATTGCTAAAGACATCAACAATGTCACTAAGATCAAGAGTATTATATCTATACAAAGAGTTGCTTTACATGGGTAAAGATTATCCGTAAGTATACTTGAACCATAATAAGAAGAAAAGCTAATTTTTTTTTCTCAGTCAAGGATATGATTATTTTCGAACAAGGTTGTATAAAGCATTTGATAAGGGCCGATCTATTACCGATAGCAAAGAAATTGAAAAAAGACTGGAGCATGGTGAATACATTAAGAAAGAGTTGATTGCACTGTATCAATTGAAAACTTATCGAGCTATTAAGAAAAGGTATTATGATTAGGTTGGTTTGTCTAATAGTGAAAGTTATTTTGATGGTAAGGGTTGGTATTGGTCAATAATAAAACTACTCGGTATAATTGATATCATATCATATCATATCATATCATAAGATTCATTCATACGAATTCAAAGGGTTATAACCAAAAGTCACTCTTGTACTTTAGTTAGAACTGAGGGATTAGCATTACTTAAAACTATTGTATACTAGTTAGTGGGGGGAGATACCAATATTTATGCTTTTATGCCAAAACAGAAACAACACAAAGTTGGAGATTCACATTGTAATTGAATTCCTCGTAAAGGCATCTAAACAATCAGTAAAATAGAATAAGTTCATAAATATAAATTTTTATATGGACATGTTGTGGCTTTATTCTTTACCAGCCATCCTGTTAATGAGTCTGAATCTTAATCAATTTTTGTATTTGACTGCATGATGCTCACGATTGAATTTCGTAAGATACAATAACTTTTTTACAGAGTTGATACATTTATAACTGACTCAGTAGTAAATTTGAAAAAAGTGATGCTCGAGAAAGGGTGCTTGTATGAAAGTTCAAGCAATATTTACTTTAGTTTGATAATTAACCAACCTGTATATATGGAATTTTGGTCATACACATGTATGCTAAATTTAACCTAATATCTTTAAAAAAATTGAGGTACCAACTTAAAAAGTTTGGTACATTTAATCGATTAATTATTATAAATTGGGGTAATATTGTGGTCCTATCAATGTTCTAATTCTTTCAATTAAAAAAAAATTTAAAGCCGTTTTTATTTTTATTATTTTTTTTTTCAAAAATCGAACATCATTAAGTAACAAACACCTTAAATATTATCAGCTTAAAGCTCAAGATTTATTTAGAAATCCATGGCATGCATATCATTTTATAAGAGGATTATAGATGGGACCTACCTGGTAAAAAGCTTCGTTTGAAATCCCTACATCCATGTATAACGTATTTATGGCAGCTGTACGCGTGCCTACATGAGAATAGATCAATTAATTGCATTAATCTGCAGTGGTTCCATACATATCCTACCACACATTAGCTTAGTTAAGCGTTCACCCCAACACATTCGGAACGTGTACACCAAATTTAACAAAAGCTTGAAGAACCATAAGCGAGTTGAATGTGTTCAAATTTAAAACAAATTGTGGGGTAACTTAATCTTAACTCCATCCGGTTGGGATTGCAATATATAGCTGTCAAGTGGGGTACATGTGTTATGGATATTAAATTATTCAATCAATCATTGAGCTACAATCGGATATACCATGCATGGTACTATATATAGGTAGGTTCTTTATCGCAGATGGATATGTGGTACTGAAGGATTAATTAATTGATCACCGAATTCATTCGGACATTCTTCGGCACGCTTCTGATGGGAACGGTCAATGTCAAGGAGAGTAATAAGATGCTATAATTGAGTTAAGCTATCATAGGTTGAAAATCACACTGAGCGGAGTAAAGAAATGAGTTGGTTCTAATTGGTGTAATCGTCCGTGGTTTAGCCGTTATGAAGTGGAGGTAAAAATATTTTGATGATGGCTGCCATGGTCGGATGAGACAAGTAAGAGATCTATTATTATATGGATAAATATATGTATTCATTAAATTAAGGCTGATTAGTTCAGGGGGGTTGTTTACATCTAAGATATATATCCATAATGAAAATAATAATAGCTTGGTACCTAGGGGTATATATATGATATCCAGTAAATAGGCGTATCAGATCCAATCAAGCTGTCTTGAAGTATTGAACCAACCGTGAAAATCCCTGAAAGCTATAAGTAATAAATTACCACAGATGCTAAATTTATTGCTTTCAGATTTAAACCTTCAAAATGGCCTTGAAAATATATTTAGTGTTTAATATTGTACACTATAACGTTGTATAAATAAGTTTATAAATTTTACGTGATTTTGTTGAAGGTTAAAATCTGCGAGCCATCAATAGGATGCCAACAAGCTATTTAGCTCTAGACTATTGGATATAATACGACTGTCTTAATTAGCTTAAGACTATAGAGTCCAACCCTGCAATCAATGTCCGCTTAACAGGAAGGTACCATAAAATCACTACCCCTTTTACCAGGTTTAAAACTACAGCACGATATCTGTAACTGCACTATCCACTGCAGGTCCTATTAAAACACGATAGAGTGCCAATGTTGCGAATTGGATATATGGGTCTGGTATTATAGGTTCAGACCCGGACTCGATCTAAAATGACTACCTTAACCAATAGTAGTTTTAGTGATCAGTTCTAATGATTTTAAGATGAAAGGATACGAGATTTTTCGAAACACTCGACATTTTTTCCGATATATTTGTGGCTTAAGTTCGGCTCACCCGTTTCAACTCGCTAATACCCTCACATTGAATATAATTTTAGGCTATCATCCATCAAATCAAGTTTAGACTCTGCTACTGCCACGGATTAAGTTCCAGCTGTTATCAAAATATCTCGAAATATACCTACAATATTGCAACATGGATGTATAATGGTTTGCTCTCAAGATAATTCAACGGTTCATTGCAATTTCAATTCTAAATTCTACAAAGTTAGCAGCTACTTTTGATGTATTTTAATCAAGGCTCAAGGATCTTACTTATAAATAGTCGGTTGACTGGAGAGTCAAATGTTTCCATTGGTCCTAGGCTGTATCTTGCCATTGATTCATCCCAACAAGCTTAATGCACCGGTCTTTTGCATACAGTAGGGTTGAAGCCGTTCTATATAATAGATCCTATATTATTACAATACAAATTATCAGCAATAAAAGTCAATAAGTCCTTTGTAACAAACTCAGTTCAGGGCAGAAAATAAACTTGATTCCAATCGTTTGATCAAGGGGCTACGGAACTATGCGTAACATAGTTTGTTATCTACTTCTGATCTCTGTCCTTCCGACACCCATAAGTGACTGCGTTATGATTTTTTACCTGTCTGATCAATAAATTCTCAAAGGTTATTTATGGAACACGCTTAAGTCAAGCCACAATTGGTTTACCTCCGTTTTACCGACATGCGTGCATATGTTTGAGGCTTAAGCATATATTTTGTTATAGGGCTATACATTCTATGCCTATAGTAGCCCATCGATCCACCCATACTTGTGAAATTAGTGTAGAACCTGATTGGGTTGTTATGAATTGAATGTGTGAATCTTTTGATAGATATTTTCCTTATATTGGATTTAAAATCTTCAACATACACTAATTAGGATGAAGCACCTAATTATAATATAGAGACAATATGCATTGCCGACAATTAATAGGATGATTCATAAAGTCTATAAATATATTATAAATTAATTTAAATTAGTATAACCAATTAAACTGAAGCCTTTTTCATAAGTATGATACATCTGCTGTATATATGATTCATGGCCAAGTGCCCGATTACTCATCACCAAGCGTCCTGTTTTCGACCGGTTTAGCGAACGTTAGACATCTAAGCTATAGTATACTAAAGCTAAATATGATAGTTTCATGATATCTTCGATAGTTATAAGTCAAATATATATTTAAAGAAGTTTAAATTGCGGGATCGTAAATTTTACCCATGTTAAAGAATCACAAACGTTTCATATCATTAATCAATTGTTGGCTTTCTAACTTCTAAGGCCAAATGAACCAACAGTACTGTTGATAAATACTAATCCGGAAATATACGTTGAATTTGTGCAGAAAAAGTATATGGCCATGTCTTAAATAATGTCTGTGTGATTAGGCACTATAGCTTCTAGAACCGCTTAGACACCACGCGTAGTACTTCAAGCTGGAAGATCGATCTTTAAATGTTAGCTTTAAAAAAAGGCGAATGAAGATTTCTGCCCAGCCTAAGGTTGTCAAAAATAAGTGACTCTGTACTAGTCTATAGGTTTATTTACTGATATTGGAAATGGTCATGAAGTCATGTTTATTATTTAATATTGAAATTTAGTAGTTGGCGGCAATAGGTGGCGCCCGAGTCATCGATAGATGGCTAAGCGATCTGATCCATAGACGGACCAACCTACAGTGAGTATTATAATAAGCGAAGTTAAAGTCCAACTTTCTTCATACGAATAAACCAGAGTTACTTAGAGTAATGTCATCATTAACCTGAAATCTTGTCCTTTTCATTATAAAGATAGACCAGCTCATCTAAGTGATATCTTTCACTATCCATTAAATTGGTAAATTAGTATATTATTGACACTATAGTACACTATAGATGAACTACAAGTAACCAATTTGGACTAAAATCCATCACTTAATTAAGAATCCATAAAAGCGGGGAACGAATGTAAATTTATAAGAGCCTACCATATATGGTGATTAGCATCGATGCCGATAATCTTAGCCAGTTCATACATTTTAGCTTCCAATATGGATATACCAAGTCTAACCAATCCTTAATTACCTGCAGCCATGGCACTCTCTCCACCCAGCTCTAGACCCGTCATCCGTCCATGGATATATATATAGTATTAATAGTTTATTACAGCCTCCAAAGTTTATTCTAGCACCAAGAATTCATCAGCTTCAGGATTACTATATATATATGGATAGTACCAGCTGCTAGCATACAAAGCATGCAGGATTGAAAATTAAAGTTCAAAACAAAAAGCGGGGAAAAATTATTTCAAGATTAAATAATGAAGGAGATGGATGAATTTTTTAGTGATCGATCGCGACTACAGTAGTGCTCGCAGCATCAGTCTCGGAGATTTTGCTTGCAATTAATTGTTACCATGCTGCAGCTAGCACTATCTATACCATCCAGCCTTCAACATTTACAATTAATACATCCATGGATTGATCGATTCATTTAGTTTCTGCTATGAACTTCTAAGAAAAAACATTCACTAAGCAGATAAGGCTGCCAATAATCTGATTAATTCTTCGAAGAACAAAAGTCCATCATGAATAAAACAAACGATTTTGTTATCCAATAGAATCTGCTCTATTTCAGCAATGTTTTGCTCTTTTTAATAGGAACGCCATGGCCAGCAGCTCTCTGAACAAAAAGTCCCAAGAATGAGAAACAAGATTTGGATTTTGCTGTAATGTTGCCATCATCAATGAATTTTATACAGTCTAAAATTGCTTTTTATTCTAGCTGCGCACGCTTAAACATTATTGTGGCCAGCAAAAAACACGCTCAATTTGAGACAAAATCAAAAATGTTGAGCGCGCTTTTTAAAGTGTAAACTTTACGCTGATTGTACTTTTGAACAAGCCCGTTACCCCGGTTTTTTATTCGCTTAAGCTGTGTTAAATCACGAATTTCACTTGATCCATTCACGACTACTGAACGTGCCCCCCAAGTTTTTCCTTTATTGATGATGATGCATGGATGATTATAAGCCAGAAATTTTGGGCCTCTAAAATAATTATTCCTTAGAAAACGAGGCTGCTCTGGGTCTGAGTGCAATTGAGCCAGTCTAAAATATTTATGAATCCATGGTTGCCCCTCTGTTATTCCCTAAACTATACATGGCTGAAGCTTCAACAGCTGTTCAAAATCAAGGTTTCGCAAGTTACTTTTTTATCAGTAAAACCACCATTAATAATCGATTATTTTTCCAAGTGTAGGTAACTCTTGCCTGAATTAGAATATCCAGAAAATTGTTAAATTGACTAAAGTAATCATAACACCGATAAAACTCCATTACCCACAAACCTGGTGGCTTCAAAACTAACAAGTATAAATAACACCCCGCTTCCCTCGATTTTTTATTTTATTTTCTATTTCTTCTCTTTGTTTATATTTATTTAAAAAGCATTATAACAAAAAAAAAAACACACACACACACACACACACACACACACAAAAATGGTCGATCCAGTTCAAATTACTTTACCAAATGGTAAATCATACAAACAACCAATCGGTTTATTCATCAATGGTGAGTTTGTTGAATCAGCTAGTGGTCGAAAATTCGAAGTTGAAAATCCAACTAAAGAAGAAGTTATCACTTCAGTTTATGAAGCCGATGAAGAAGATGTAGACAGAGCTGTTGATGCAGCTGAAAAGGCATTCGAAAGTTGGGGTACAGAAGCTACTCAAGTTCGAGGTCATTTATTAATTAAATTAGCAGCTAAAATTGAAGAACACATTGAAACTTTAGCAGCAATTGAAGCAATGGATAATGGTAAAACTTACAATATGGCTATGGGTGATATAACTATGGTTGCTCAAACTTTAAGATACTACGGTGGTTGGGCTGATAAAATTCATGGTCAAGTTATTGATACCGATAACACTCATTTCACTTATACTAAGAAAGAACCAATTGGTGTTTGTGGTCAAATTATTCCATGGAATTTCCCATTGTTGATGTGGGCTTGGAAAATTAGTCCAGCATTGGCAACTGGTAATACTGTTGTTTTAAAAACCGCAGAATCAACTCCATTATCTGCTTTATATGCATGTCAATTAGCTAATGAAGTTGGTTTCCCACCTGGTGTTTTGAATGTTATTTCTGGGTTTGGCAAAACTGGTGCTGTTATTTCATCACATATGAAGATTAAAAAAGTTGCATTTACTGGTTCAACTGCTACCGGTCAACATATTATGAAGAGTGCAGCTATGTCTAATTTAAAGAAAGTTACTTTAGAATTAGGTGGTAAATCACCAAATATTGTTTTTGATGACTGTGAAAGTCTTGATTCAACTGTTCATAAAGTTTTATTTGGTATTTTATATAACTCTGGTGAAGTCTGTTGTGCAGGTTCTCGAGCTTATGTTCAATCAGGTATTTATGATAAATTTGTTGCTGAATTAAAGAAACAAGCTGAAGCAGTTAAAGTTGGTGATCCATTTGACGATGAATCATTCTATGGTGCTCAAACTTCTAAGATGCAATTAGATCGAATTTTAAGTTATATTGATACTGGTAAAAATGAAGGTGCTACTATTATTACTGGTGGTGAACGATTTGGTGACAAAGGTTATTTCATTAAACCAACTATTTTTGGTGATGTTCGAGAAGATATGAAGATTGTTAAAGAAGAAATTTTCGGTCCAGTTATTACTATTACTAAATTCGACACTGTTGATGAAGTTGTTAAAATGGCTAATGATTCTTATTATGGTTTAGCTGCAGGTGTTCACACTAAAGATATTAACAAGGCTGTTTCTGTTTCAAATCGATTGAAATCAGGTACTGTCTGGGTTAACACTTATAATGATTTAAATGTTGCTACTCCATTCGGTGGTTATGGTCAATCAGGTATTGGTTCCGAATTAGGTGAAGAAGGTTTAAAGGGCTATTTACAAAACAAATCTGTCAGAGTTTTGATTACTCCAGGTGCCAAATAAGTGTTGTAAAACTTGCTGAGACTTTTATAATGTCTTACTATTCTATTTAACTATTTTTGTATTAACGAAATGAAATTCTTTTATGTTCGAATATTTCTAATATTGTTGTAATTTAATTGTAGGTCGATCTTGTATATTTTATTAAATATTGGCTTGATAAGATTTAGTAGTAAATATACAGATATGACACATGTAAGCATCAATATACTATGTGCCATTAGGTCTTATTGTCTTGACTATTATATTTATGGTTGCAATTATTTGCTATTTTTATTTATGGCTTATAGTTATATAGGGTGTTTTAATCCAAGTCATTTTCGTTATTACTGAAAATTTAGAAATATCTGTACACTTGTACATAATACAATCCCAAATTACTAAAGTGCCATATATATACATATGTACTTGCAATCATGAGGTTTGGTGATAAGTTTCAACTTCATTGGGGAAGTCAAAGATGTAAAAATTCTAATTGAATTTAAGTAATTTATGTATGATTATTGATTAAGATTGAAATTCATTCAAATAACCAAATTCTCACAAATTGTATCGTTTGACAAAATTCCATATTAATATTTTTGAAATTAAAAAACACGCATTTAGAAACCAAATGAGCGTACAATTACCTATATATAAATTATTCGTTCAAGTTCATGAGCAACGTTTCAATTGCAATGTACCATCTGATATATGTTGCACGTATATATATATATGCTTTGAAAAAGGTGCAGATATACATAGGAGTAATTCAAGGTATAAAATTATAAAGAAAAGTAGTTTCTCCGTACTAATACCTAATATAACTATGATAGAGGTAAATTTCAACTAATCCTAGTTTCTTCATTTTTAAAAACCTAACAAAAAAAAACTAAAATTTATACAATAACTGATGTGTAATATATACTATAGAAGTATTTTGATCCAACAGATTAAGGGTTGTCTCATTGTGCTGGCAATTTGGCTGGAATATTTCAGTACCACTTAAATATATCGGATCGGACATGTTGCAATGGCTTAAATAAACACAGCTTAAACTATTACTCCTTAAAATCTCTCTTCTTTCTTCCCAATAATCAATCACTGCTTGAATCCACGCACAAAAGCAGTTCTACCATGGATCTTAATTATTATCATCGACAGCATAATAATAATAATCAACATTGTTTTTGCTACAATCCTTTTTTTTTTTTTTTCCTAAATCAAGCATCTTTCAACTTACAGAGACAAGCCTAGCACAAATGAGATTGACATTAATATCATTACTAGCCACTACAGCATTAGCATTCAAAGACTCATCGCCTTTTTTGTTATTATCATCCGAAAAACAATTGGAAATCAAAAATGAAAATGAAATCTCATTATCAACCGATGCAACATCAGCCACTATCAAAGCATTAAAGGATTGTCCAGCAGATGCATATTTATTAGTTCATCAACCTGGTGCTCATTCATCAGATCTATCAGAATCAAATACACCGTTTTTAATGTCAATGGTTGAATCATCAAAATCTAAAATTGAAGTACCTGATATGTTTCATACCTCACAATCAAAATCTTATAAACATGATTTAGCCACCAAAATTGAAAAACAATGTAATGCAGAGTTAGTTAAAGTTCATGCAGAAAATGGTGCATTTGCAAATTATGTTGATACTAAACCTCGTGTAATTAACATTGATTTTGCTCCATTAAGTGATGATAAAACTGACAGAACTCATGAAATTAAACATAATGATCAAGTATTGAAAAATGTTGTTTCTTATTTACCATCTCCAAATTATGTTGTTGTTTATACTTCTTCTCCTTATGAATGGAAATCTAAAAAAATGGATATTAATGTTGATGAAGAAGAAGTTTTGAAATCAACCAATAATACTTTACCTGGTAACTCATTATTTGAAAACTATGCATTTACTTCACCAGGGATTTTTATGGGTGGAATTGTTTTCTTATTATTGGTATATGTATTTATGCAAGCTTTATCGTGGATTGGTGCTTTACAAGTTTCCTATAAAGGTGTAGAAGAAAAACCTATTAACAAGAAAAATCAATAAGTTTTCTATAATATTTAATATTACTTTTCTTTAAAATAAAAAAAAACTTGTCAAGTCATACTAATATATTTTTTTTTAGATGTTATGATAATTTTGTAGCTTTTTAAAAGTGTATTGCTTTGCTTGATTAGTTAAATATCCTGTAAGTTTTTGGCTGATATCTTGCGATGTATGTAATTAGTAGATTGGATGAGCCGCATCCTTTAAGCTGACCCCAGGTTTCAAATTGTATTATTAATTAGTACAATCCTTTAATGAAGAACAACTATCCAGCTAAATTGGGTATGCGTATACAACTAGCAAAGCAATTAATTGGTTATACTTCACCGAGCAATAAACCATCTAAAATTGTGTATACAAATTAAACTGATAAACTCGAACAAACATCATTACACCATATGCATGTTGGGTCACTAAACCATATATAATGTCGTATTGATAGATGTATATTTGGGAATTGACGGTCGAACGTATGTATTTGTAATTTAAGGCAATACTTGGTAACAAATTCAAGTGAAAATTTCAAATTTACAATATTTAGTTGATACAGTATAATTAATAGATTGATGTACAACAAGTTGCACACTTCTAAGATTTCTAAAGATATCTAGATAAAATTTAGCAGTAATACGTAGCTATAGTATGGTCGCCTATTATATATAAACATAGGCCCTCATGTAACTAATATTTCTCCTTCAATTATAATATACTATACTTTGTTTCATTTTTGATTTCTTTGTGTTATCTAGCCAATCTTTTTATGTTACACCATTCGATTTTAAATTGTAATAGCGAGCTTTTTTATAATATATTTATATTTTACAGATATATATAGCTAACTACTTCGTATTGTAACTAGCACTACTAACTAATGTGATAGCTCCGTAATAGTTCCTAATATTAAGTCAAGGAATTTCATTACAATAATATTAATTTGTAAAAATAATTTATAAACATCATACATTCCTTCAAGATTAGTATTTTTGTGATCAGACGTCCACAATCAAATTCGAACATGTAGTGTATTATGTACAGGGGTTGCCCATAAAACAATTGAGCCTAAAGCTCTTGCATATGTGATGGTCCTCACAAATACCATAAAAATAAGAAGAGTAGTAGCAATGTGGAGATTAATCAACGTACAACTACGTATAATATTGAACAGTGGACAGAGAAGAGACTAGATGATATTACTAGTATTGTAATGGATCATACTGGTAGGGTTGTCGACCAAGATGCTGATGGAGGTCGACTATTATTGATATTAAGACATCTATTACTTTCCATCTTAGTGATATGCAATTGATTAAGGCAAAGGACGTCAAGTATGATGCAGGATATCGATTTTACTAAACATAAGAGGTATACGTCTATACCTACTTCTACTGTTGATAATACTAGTATTCAAAGGGCTCTTGCAACATATGTTAGAGTGCGTAGTATAAATAAGACGTTTTTAGATAAATGATCGGTGACAGCTTAATGTCCGAAATCTACAGATATATTATTATGAATAAGATTTTATGAATTAAATGAGTTTTATGATTAATTAAATGAGTTGAAATCGTTGTTGTAGTTAGCTAGATAGTTCTAGTTTTTTATTACTATTTGAGTTTTTGCGATATGTACGTACAATATGAATGTTCTTGAGCCGCAGGTGTGTGGCTGATGTTTCAGTTTTTACTTTGAAAGTGAATTAATGTGATAAAATATTTTAACAATAATACTAATAAGACGGATTATATTGAATATGGATGAACGTACTGCTGAAGAAAGAACTAGAGCTTCTATGTCAAAAGGTTTGTTTGATTCGTTACAGTAAGAAGCACAACAATCTATGGTTCATTCTTATAAAAGAAATATTGATAATATTATGAGACAAGAATTAGACGATCCATGGATTGAAAGGAATCCATTTGAGCTCTAGAGAGCTCTCAATATATAGTTTGCAAGAAAAAGGTGTTTCAGATAGAGTCGGATATGCTGAAACTTTAGCTGATTTCATTGTTGTGCAAGCAGGTGAGATTGACATTAGCTGCGAATTTCCTGCTATAGTATAATGAATCTCGTCCTAAAGCGCATATTGATTGTAGAATTGTGTCGTTTCGTGAAGAAACCATTATTGCTGAATGCCCGTTTTAATCCATTGTGCACATGTTTTTACAAAACAGACTAATTAACAACCATCTGTTCCAAGCAGAGCAAATTTGTAAAAAGTTCTAGCTGTGTGGATTCATTAGTTATAAAGGATTGTAAATAGTATAAACATATCTTCTACCCACATAATTAATTTGGGAGATTCCTTTTGTTACAACAAGTCTGGTTGAATGTAAATCAACAAATAATCGCGTGTGAATCTAACATTATTGCCAATAATCAATAATTTATACACAAATGTAGGATTATTACCAAGCACTACTCAGAAAATCAGAAACAAGCTGTCCGAAATGTTTTCCTACAAGATTATCTTCAGCATTAGCAAACTTACCCTTACTTCCTGTTACAATAAGCAAATAAAATAGCTCCTTATTAATAAATGTAAAATAAACAATGTCCAGTTTAACCCTATGATCACCTAAAGATAATTCTAGCTTTGATGTTAACAAAATGTTATCCATCTTAAAAACCTAGACCTACGAATAAATCATCCCATAAATTTGTTTGACTTTCACTTCTACGTCTGTCAACAATTTGAATCTTAGTATTTAAAGATTCATCATTAGCTAAACAGTTATTTCTTAATACTTTGCTCTTCTGTTATATTATTACTCTCGAATAAAAGAATTATTAGTTTGGTCAATTACAATAGGCATATCTAAAATATCCTTTTCATACCACATAGATGTGGTCATCCATTGGATACTAGTTATTATATTCTTCGTTATTTACCTTCAATAGTTCATGTCGTTTCTTTAGGTTGAAATTTTCAGATCACTAAACTCTCATCAATTTTTAGGGCACAACTTCCTAAATAGGAAGTTCATTAATAGGGCTTCTTACTTTAAAGTATCGAGTCACTCAATATTTCCACTCCCAAAATCTGAGTTTGAAAATTTTTGTATCCAGTTATATGTGGCACGCTATATATGCTTAAACATCACACAATAGCTCACTTAAGCACTAATTAAATTTAAAAAACTTTTCAAAATCAACTTTGATTAGTGCAGCTTAAATGCTCAAGCACGACTAACTCACAATCCCAAAATAGTGTTGAAAAATTCCAAAAAAGGGCGCTAATACGCACAGTGCTTGGAGGAGAGAGAGAAAAGTACGCAGCGCAGGCAACACACAGCACAGTAAGTACACCGCTCCAGTTTCACCTAGTACCACCACCTACCCACCCGCCGACTCTCTCGAGATCACTTTACTTTGGTCACCTACCATCAAAAAAACCTACCCACAGCACCCAGACCACAAATAAACGACGACACAATGGTATGTTATTCAGATACCCCCTACAATAAATAAATGTCGACATATTAATATCGATTATTGAGATAAAATAAAAGAATCAGAGAATACTAACAAATATGCAGAGCGACGCCGTTACTATTCGAACTCGAAAGTTCATTCGAAATCCTCTTTTGGGCCGACGACAATTCGTTGTTGATATCTTACACCCAAATCAAGCCAACATTTCTAAAGACGAATTACGAGAAAAATTAGCTGGTGTCTACAAATCTGAAAAAGATGCTGTCTCCGTTTTTGGTTTGCGAACTCAATATGGTGGTGGTAAAACCATTGGCTTTGGTTTAATTTACGACTCTCCAGAATCCATGAAGAAATTCGAACCAAGATACAGATTGGTTCGATATGGTTTAGCTGAAAAGATCGAAAAGACCTCAAAGATGCAACGAGCTCAAAAGAAGAACAGAGCTTTGAAAGTCCGAGGTACTGGCAAACGACAAGCCAAACGACAAGCTCGACGACAAGGTTAAAGAGGTTGTACATAATAAAGAAGGAGTTGTTGAGATTATCAAAGAGAGGGTGGGTTTTTATGATACTAAAAACAATATATTTAAAAAAATTAATATATTCTTGCAATGTAATTTAAACAGAGTTTTTTACGAAATATTTATACGATAAACTAAAAATTTCTTCTCTTATTATTAATTAGATTTGTAGTACTGGTATGCTTGTAAATATTCATTTTATCATTCATGTTGAAAATTTGAAGAAATTTTTTCAATAGTGAAAATGGTTACAAGTGCTTGAGGGTTTATAGGTGGAATACTATAGTATACTATTGTGAGGCTGAAATTTGCCAAACACAAAAAAAAAGTTAAACCACGTCCGTGTTTCCGATATTTACTTTATTGTCCCAATACGCTATTGTATTCTATATATATATATTTTTTACCCCAAATCTTTACTACCATTTTATCTTTGATTTAACATAGAACACGACCCATTAGATTATTATAGTAAAGATGGCAGAAGAAAAAGCAGAATTAAAAGAAAAACTTTTAGAAGAAGAAGAAATTCGGTTAAATGAACAATTGACTAATGAAGAGTATAAAATTTGGAAGAAAGGTGCACCTTTCATGTATAATGTTTTATTAGTCAAAGCTATGAAATGGCCAAGTCTGACAGTTCAATGGTTACCAACTGGATCAAATGCAGATTTAAATGATTTTAATAGATATGAATTATTATGTGGTTCATTTTCATCAAAAAGAGAACAAGATTTTTTACAAATTGGAGAAGTTGATTTACCAAATTCTAAATATACAGGCAAAGAAACAATTGATGGATCAAAGATCAAAAAATTAGATATTAAAACAAAAATTTTACATGATCAAGAAGTTAATACAGCAAGGTATAATCCTTTTAATAATAATAAAATAGCAACAGGGACCTGTAAAGGTGATGTATTAATCTTTGATAGAAATGATTCAACAAATACTTCAACATTTAAACCAGAATTAAAATTAAAAAGTGGTGAAAAAGATATTTCAAATTTAGTATGGTCAACCTTAGTTGAAAATAGATTATTAGCAAGTAGTTTAGATAATACTGCTACATTATGGGATACCACCAAACCAGATGAACCAATTAAAATTTTAAAAGATCATACAAGTCCAGTTTCAAGTGTTGATTTTAGTTCAAAACTACCCAATATTTTTGGTACTTCAAGTGAAGATTCTTTAGCATATTTATATGATGATCGAGATATGAGTAAACCTGCTATTACAATTGATGAACATGATGGTCCAGTTCATGCAATTAAATTCAATAAGTTCAATGAAACTGTTTTTGCTACTAGTTCAGCAGATAATACTATTGCAGTTTGGGATATTAGAAACACAAAGAATAAAGTTGCTTCATTAAGAGGTCATTATGATGAAGTATCACAATTAGAATGGTCACCTCATGATGCTTCAGTTTTGGTTAGTGGTTCATATGATAAACGGGTTAATGTATGGGATTTGAGTTTACTTGGATCCGATTCTGGTGATGATGAAGGTCCAGCAGAATTGATCTTTGTTCATGCAGGTCATACTACAAAATTATCAGATATTTCATGGCATCCAACTATTCCTTGGACTTTGGCTACAGCAGGTGAAGATAATGTTGTACAAGTATGGCAAATGGCTCATCAAGTACAAGATCATCCTTTACCAGAAGGAACTCCAGAATCAGAACACTAACTTATTCCTTTTTACTAATAACTTATTAAACTAGTTTTATACATTTATTTGAATCTACTAAACTCTTTTTGTTTATTATATCATCTTGTAGTATTTGTCTTTCAATCATATAATCATGATCCATTCTTTTCAATTCATCATTAGCATTGGATATATATCTTTGAGTCTCCAACATTATAATCTTCATCCAATCTAAATGTCTATTACATTTAATATCATGACATAATTTACTCACATCGAAATCTTCTTCCCCATTCACAATCTTATCAACTTTATCCCAGTCCTTATTTATTGCAACTTTATCATAACCACAAATTAAAAATTGACTCTTTTTCAATTTCTTTTTATTATTTTTCTTATTATTTTTTATATTATTTTCAATTTCTTCTAGTCGTTCTTTTGCCATATTATCTAATTTGGTATTCAACATATCAAGATATTTTTTAAATTTATCCCATTTATCAATTTCTTTTTGGAGATTATTTTGTTTTGCTTCATATTCTTTAACTGTTTCATCTTTAGGTACCGGTAATTGCATCCCGAAATTCTTCAAATTATCCGGAGTTAATGCTTGTAGAATCGTTAATAATTGTTCTTCATTACTTTTATTATCTATATTTTTTACTATTTTTTCAAAGAATTTTATACCATGTTGTTTGGAACAATATTTGAAATTCTTTTTAACTGGTTTATTACATTCATTAAACCGACATTTTGGTTTCCATGTTGATTGATGGCCCTTTTTTATACATTTCTTACATGCAAATTTATCTACTAATTGAACTTGAGTCTTTGAGAGTTTTAAAACATCTTGATAAAACCAGGTATCGCAATAATCGCAACAAATCATATCTCGTTGTTCTTCGTCGCTCATTTTTTTTTTCTTCTTTATCTCTTTAAATTATTTAACTATCTTTTGTTGATTATTTTTGAATATAAGTTAGTAAAATTAGGTTGTAGTTAGTAAAAGTATGGTTAGTAATAGGTTCGTGTTCAATATCTGGAGAAAAAAAAAAAAAATTGTGGTGTTAGAAATTTCGCGTTGATTGGCAAATTTTTTGCCCCAAATTTTTTTTTTTTTCTGCAACTTTTAAGCCTCATGACCTACAGGAACAGCAAGACATCAAGGGTCTTCTAGCTTAGTAATCGCGTCGTCGCCACCCAAGATTTTACTGCAATTTCGAATATCATTTCTGTATTCGGTTTATTAATTAAATAAATACATTGTAAAACATCAATATTATACAAAACAATTATATAAACAAATATATATTAATAATGAAAAAGAGAAGGAGCAAAAAAAAAATAAAAATAATAATAATTATGATCTATTGTTACCTTTTTGTATTTCAATAACACCTTCAATCTTATCCAATGCTAATTCCAACAACTCTTTTCGTTGTTGTAATTCAATATGACTTTTAATCTTGGGATCTTCTTTGGCAAAAGCTTCAATTTGACCTTCACTTAATCCTTTACCTAATCTTAAATCCAATTCTCTTGGGAAATTATAATAAAAATCAGATAATAATTCAACATTTAAAAATAAAACTGCAGTTTGAGTTAATTTTTCTGCAACAACATCTAAAAAGACTTCAGGACAATAATATTTGTTTTGCTTGTTTTTACATTGTCTTGATTTAACTGCTGTCATTCTTAATTTTAATATATCACTTCTATCTTTTAAAAAAATCGCTTCTCTACCTTTTTGTAATAATGGTTGTGAAAATCCAAATGCTTCGGTATCAACTGGTGGATAATTTTCTGTTGTACCCTTTAATTTTGCTTCACGTTTCTTTTCAATATATTTCATAACTTGTCCTAATTTGTTATTACCAATTGATCTTTTTAAAGAATTAAATGAATCTTCACATTGTCTTAATTCTTCTTTTAATAAATTATATGCATGTTCTCGAGATTGGGCCCATTCTCTATCTTCAACTTCAACTTCATATTTATATGGTTTAATACAATTTTCAACTTGATCTGCTGTTGAATAAAATCTCATATTTAATATACTCTCAGTAGCTTCATGAATAGATTCTCTTGCAAAAGGATGGTTTCTAAAATTTGTAGCATCAACTAATCTTTCCATTTCACTTGATAATGCATTAATAACCAAATTGGTTGATAATCTACCAACACCTAACTTAGTTAATGATGATGTCGAAGCATCTAATTTTCTATGCCAATATAAATCATCAACACTTGCGGTTGGTAATTCATTTAATCCAGGTTCTATTCTTTTTGGTACATAATCATCATCATTTTGTGGTCGATTCCAATATCTTTGAGCTAATAAATCCAAAACTCTTTGATCAAATTCACTTTTTAAAATCTTTTTAACCTCATTTCTACCTAATTGATTTGTTAATTCTTTAAATGCTAATTTGAAAGCATCAACACTTCCAGCTAAATAAGTTTGAGCTGTTAAAACTCGATCATTATATTCAACTTTGAATTGATATGAAGCTTCTTCTAATTCTTGATGTATTAAATCAGCAGTTGGTTGTAAACTATTGGCCATTGTTTTTTCTAATACATGCATTAATTTATCTCTTAAATTTAATGTCCCCACTGTACAATCATTATATTGATCATGTTGACTGAAAAAATTATTTTCATTGTGTGCAACTAATGAAGTAATTGTTTCTGAAGTTCTTGATCTAAATAATCCTGATGATCCATGACTTGGGGCCCTTGTTATAACTCCAACATACCCCATTGATAAAGGATATTGTGAATTTTGTAACACAGCCGCACCTCTACTAGCATCAACTAGATCCATTTTAGTAATAACACCAATAGTTCTTTCACCTCTTGGATCAACTCTTCTTGAAGCCTTTAATGCACTTGAATTTGCTAAATCAACATCTGCAGCAGAAATTGCCAAAATTACATTAGGTGCTTGAATATATTTTTCACATAATTGATAAATTTTATCTTTAATTGAACCCGGTTGATCTGCAGCTGCAACTTGAATATAACCTGGTAAATCAATTAAAGTCAAATCTGGTACATTTGGTGAATAAATGTTTAATTGAATTGGATCATCACTAACTGCTTCAGTTTCTGGAACTGATAAATTCAAATCAGTTAAAGTTTTTTGAATTTGTATAAAATCAGTAATTTTACCCAATTTTAATGCTGGGAATTCACCATATTCTGCTGCACTATCAGGAGTATTTACTAAAGTTAATTCAATAGGTCTTCTAGTAACCATATTTGAACCCTTTGGTAAAAATTCATGACCAACAATAGCTTCTAACACTGAACTTTTACCTGATGATTGTGACCCAATGACTACAATAGACGGTAATTGTAAAGTATCAGATTGATCCACTTGTTGTAAAAGAGCTCTAATTTCTATCATTTTTTTGGTTAATAACATGATTTGATCTTCATCATTATCATCATGATTAGTGACTGTAGCTGCTGCAACCGCTGCTGCTGCTGCTGCACCTGCACCTGCACCAACTTCTTCAACATTTTCCTCTTTATCAGAATTCTCATTCTTTTTTCCATTTGAACTTTCTGAATCATCTTCTTTTGCTGTAAATTCATCAAATTTATTTTTTGCATTATCATATTGAGCTTGCATTGCATCTTTTGCACTACCAAATTTATCTCCGAACCAATCTATTGCTCCACTAACTTTATCATTAACATTATCATAAGCTTCTTTAGTTTTATATTGAACATAAGCTGCACCACCTATAACAGCTGATCCCACGGCAGTTGGAACTTTGACAGCTTTACCCATAAACTTGGGAATACTAGTCCAACTGAAATTCCTAGTCGTATTTATTTTGTTAATCCCTTTATTTAAATTATGAAGATTTCGAATAAACGGTGTTGGTGAATGAACAAAGGTACCTGGTCGAATAGGTCGATTGAATAATCGAGGAGTTACAGTTGCTTGTAATTGATGAGATCGCAACATCCTAGCTCGAGCACTTGCAACTACCTGCCTAGCGGCAGTCAGTCCAGTCATTTTTTTATTATATTTTTTTTTTAATATCAAAAATATAAAAATATAGTTTTTAGTTTTTGTTGTTAAAAAAAAAAAAAAGTGTCGCCACAGGGTTTTTTTTTTTTCTTTTAAAACTTCGTAATTTGTTGGTTTAGTTTTTCTTGTCTTATAAAATAAATAATTAATTTCTAGTCTGATTTAGATTTTTAAAGTATTGGGCGTTAAAAAGTTAAACAGCTGCTATTTTACACTCCCAATTTTCTATAGTCATGATATTATTTGATCGGTGCCGACCGTTTTCAAACATCATCACAATTTAACGGATATTTAGACACGACATATTTTTGCCTTTGATACATAAAATCCATTGAATATCAACATTACACATACATGTCGTTCTTCGGTCTTGGGAATCTATTCTATGGTATGTCATATTATAAATAGGAATAAGCTAATTATTTATAGTGATAATTCTGTTGTTAAATGCAGTTGCAATCCTAAATGAAGAAAGATTTCTAGCCAGAATCGGTTGGAGCACTGCTGATAATCAAGGGTTTGGAGTGGCTACACCAGGTGAAGAAAGCATCAAATCACGGGCATTTGGTTTGATTAGAGCTGTTAGAACCGTTATGAGGCGTAAGTTTTGAATAATTAACAAAAATGAGAGAACTAACAATTCATTAGCTTTTTTAATTGCATTTAATTTGGTGGTTATTTTATATGAATTAGCATGGGGTTAAAATCAGGAAATATACAACTACAAATGATAAAGTAATACTAATTAATAATACATTAAATTATTTATTTATAAATATTTGAAAGAAAATAGCATCTTTCAGTATAAGAATTTTCAAAAAAAAGGTTTGGAAAATTTGTGCATTAATGCCATTTTTTTGTGAAATTGTGTGATTTTTGTGGTATAGTCGTTAGAAATTGGTCGTATTTTTAAAGGGAAGAAAAAACAGTTGTAAAGAATCTATTCTTCGCCCTTCTTTTCCAATGGGTTATATCGTAAGAATTTTTCAATCAAATCAACGTGAGTTAACTAGTGTTTTGTTAGTACAATTCTTGAGTATTTTTTTACCTTTTTTAAGGTTAATATTTAATACTTACAATCATTCGACGACAACAATATCGCTTTAATTTAAGTTTATCTAATGCATCACTATTCTTTGTTAGTACGATCATTCTATCCAGATCCAATTCAAATATCAATAATTCTAGTACCATTCATACTCAAAATTTTGAGTAAGTATAGTATTGGATCTAATAGTATATAGGTATTCCGATACACACCCTTCTGATAAATTTTCTTCCTGTAGATACTGCAAATAGGTTTCCCATTTATCACCAACAACTTTCCCACATGAAAAACATCGAACTGGAATAATCATCTTAAATCTATAATATATGTGATATCAAATAAATAAATATAATAAATAATTAAGTTGGTTAGACTTAAATCGTTCTGTGAGTGAGGTTTTTGATTATGATAAATTTTTATCGGTGGGTTGAAATTTTTTTTTTTTTTCTAACTATACCTTATGGTCCCAAATTTTTTTAAAGCGCGCCTCACCATTTTTAGGCTTACAATAAAATGCTAATGATATTGTGGTGTCTTGGGTAGTGCGGCTTGTTGTAGATCTTATCTAAGGTCAAGGATGAGTTGATTTTGACAAAAAATAAATCGCTGGTTTTTTCTTGAAACTGATTGTTGGTACCTTGGTAAAGGGAAAATACATATAGATAGCCTATGGTTCTATAAATTTAATTCTATATATGTTTAGATCAACTATAGTTAAGTGATTCTGGGTAAAAATTTTTTGACTACCTTCCTTAGCTTTACGCCTAAATACTGACCAGCCCTGCTTCTTCATTCACTGCAGTTTTTCAATATACTTATAAAATAAAGAAAACAAGAAGTATGGATTTTACTTTTAGATTGAAACCAAACCTCAAAATTTATATTAATTGTAATTGTACATACAAAAGTTGTACGAATCTATTGATACTAACAATTGGCATATAATGTCTTATCATTGAAGCATTATATATATATATATATTGTTGATCGATCTGAACATGTGAAATAATAATTATTCCTTCTACTAGTTATAGAAGTTTACCTACGCCTAGCTAGCTAGTATAACCTTATAGATACTTACTCAAGACTCCAAGCTTTAATTGTACCAATACCTATACATTATAACAACCTGATGTTTCAAGAACCAAAACGGATATTTTCTATCTACAAACAAAACAAGCTTGTACATTTGTACTATCCACCTCAATTAATTTTATCTTCCAACCGCTAATTTAGAGCATTTAGTTTACAAAGTGCTATCGTATATAACATATTGATTACAATATTGATATCGAGATGAGTATCAATTTACCTGTATATTTGTAAGAGATTTCTAAATATGTGAGTATATTACAAGAAATGCAGAATTACTTTGATATTTCCTTATAGAACCCCCCCCCAAATACCCTTACAATTAATTGTAATGGTTGCAGGCTGCAGGTACATCCTGGAAGATCTTCGAACACTAGTAGTTTGATGAACACTAAGCTTGCATGCTATCACGTACCTTTACAAGAACTATATAGCTTGAACAAACCAACTGGTCTGGGAACTGTAAGGACGAGTGGATCGAATGAGTGACGGGTTACAGCTGGAAGGGGGGGGGAATTTAATTCAGGTTGACAGGTGGGTTTAGAGGCACCAAGTAGGGGTGAAGAGCAGTCCATGGGACCGACTTCCGAATGTTCTTCCTAGCTATAGTTCTAATGTCCTTAATAAATGTAATAATAAATAAAGATTTAGCTATTCAACTAACTATATAGCGAGAAAGTAATGTGCTTCATTTTCTCATGCATTGGTATAATATCCGAATGATACACATCTTAATCTTCATTCATCTTAATTGAAGTACTATGTATCCACTTATACCTTCACATGTATGATTTCCGCTTTTTTAAGTTATCCACACTAGTCCAGCTGAGTATACCTAATCATTGCATTGAAACTCTATGGATTTCCATGGAGCAAAGCTTATATATTTCGATCGAATTAATGGGCAAATACATCTAGTTGTGTCAATATGAATATTAGTATCACTTCAAATAGTCTAAAAAAAATTACTTTTTTTTTGTTTATTAATTCATATTTTATTTCTATAGTACATACCCAAAAAAAACGCGAATGTTTTAGCACGAAACCTTAAAGCATTATTAATATACACACCCTCAAGGTTTAAACAATTCAGCTAATGCTATTGTAAATCAAACGGTTAATCAGATGGATCTTAAATTATAATTTTTAACTCTCTACTCAGTACGTACTGAGTTTATTATCAGCTTCTAACTTAAATAAGATTAATTAGTACAGTGTTTCTGTGAATTACCAGGTCATATATCATCTCACCTAAGATAATATTGTAACTTCATGTCAGAACGGACGTCTATTATTGGCTATTAGAATTCAGCAACGGAAAGATGCAGCTATAATTATTGAAAGGTCATTTAAGCTAAACACTGTGTGATTAAATTAGTTTTGATTATATATGGTTGAGCCATTACAATGTTAATGCATGGGATACTGATCAGTCAATTCGATCCAAAAGTCTCGGTATGGGTTTCCACGGTTGTCTGATGATACACATTGTTATATTTGAAACGAACAATGCCTCCCAGAAACAATGGGTTTTTTTATGAGAAAATTTATAGTAGTTGTGAAAACAACAAAGTAGAAAGTTTTGCAATTGTATTCAAAGGTTATAATAGAAAGGTCGTAATAGAAACACACTGAACGCCTTTATTTGTATAATAACATCTGATCTTTAATAGACCTTTCATTTATATATTCAATTGGAGTTGATATGGTATTTCCGAATCAAATCGATTTATAGGTTCCACAAAATACTATCATAGCTTATTGCAACTTAAGATTTCAGATTTCTATTATAATATATAAATAATCTATATATCCATATAGTACTATGTATAACTACTATAAGTATGTATTCTTTGTATCTTAGGGTTTTAATTGCATGTTCTATTGTATATTATAAGCTTATTTATTGTATGTATAGCTAGATAATAATTATAACAACCTTCACTCCTTCGTCTTTTACCCCTGGCTTTTTATTATAATTAACAATAAATAAAACTTGAATCCACATCCCGACCTCAAACTTCTAGAATAAGCGCGGGGTAATTTTTCATACATGTGCACATAAATGATTCTACTATCCTATATATATGTATATCCAATTGAGTATACATGGTCGAGGATCTAAATTTTAAAACAATGTAAGGAGGAGGAGACCTAGATTTATTTGTCTTAATAACGGTATGAACCGTAATTTTTTTTTTTTTAAATTGCTTTTGAATGATATTATTTTCTTCGCTTCTTGTGCTAATCTTTATTAAGACTTTTCTTTGATACCGATATTGACTTCACTAGTACAAAATTTGTAACGTTTAGTCAAACCAAGCTACCTCATCTGTCATATCCGGATGGTAGTAAGTAAAGCTGAGTTTGTTGTGGCGGTACCGTAGGTAAATTGTAGCATAAATTGTGGATAGGGTAGAATATTATTCCTGTATACCATATGGTAATATATAGTCAAGCAGTTTTGAATCTCGGGGTATAGTAATTGATGTAGAACAGCATACTATTATTAGAATATCACTTTGATTCCAAGTTTATACTCCACTACCCGTCGGTGGTTAAATTCACTAAATACAGCCAGACTCAACCATGTGCACTTGATGTATATTGGTTGTAAGATTAAATTCAAGGAGCATCGATGCATGAAAACCCTGCAGATACATGTAGAAATTAATTCTAAGTTTTGACCTGCATAATCAACACTTGATTTGTTTTCGGGATTGAATTACATGGACTAGTACAGCCGAAAAGAGCTATAATGTTAAGGAGGATTTTTTGAAAAGGTTATAATTATGGTACAGATCTGGGTTCAATAATTGAAAAAGGATCCTCGAGTAACTATGAGTATGCTAAAATAGTTTAAAATTTGTATACATGTAATTTTTCTAGGTTGCTAGGTATTGGCCCATTGAATATTAAGTGTAAGCAACTGCTGATGAAACCTTTAGCCTGTTAAGACTACTACAGTTGAGCGATAGGAAACTTTGTATGGTATATTTAAGTATGAATGTGACATGCTTCTGACTCTCGTACGGACGTCTTTTGTTTCGACCTTTGCATTTATGCACTACATAATTAATTGATAGTAAAGATTGTATATATATTTTAAACTGGATTTTTTTTTTTTCGTGTCGGTCTTAAGAACATCTATAGTTATCTTTGATCCAATGAAGGGATTCAGCAATGGAAGAGAGTCCATGTATGTTGATAAGTTGAAGTAAACTTGTACAAAGCTAATATGCTGGTTCCTTACTAAGGATCTGTAAATGTCATTTACGTGTTACCTGTGATACTCGACGGCTTTAATAACGCACAAGCATATGATATATGTGAGAGTGATGCCTACTATAGTAGGATACTTGTCTTGGCTATAGATATTTGTATCACCTTTAAGTGCCTCTATCAGAAAGTTCTGATACTAAAATATATTGGTGTAGAACTTTTAGTAGCTCTCAACCTTTTTTTTTCTTGAATACCTTCAATTTCATCAAACAAACGTTGTGGATATTCATTACTGTATCACGAAACTACAGCTTTATAATTGTTTTTAGATTCAGGTGTACAGCTGCTTCTCCCCCCTCGTCCCACATGGTGCACTAAAAAGGTATTATAATCAAAACAATTATTTTTTAAAGTTTCAAAACGAGTGTGTCTGATAGATCTCTCGTTCATGAGTTATTTTGATTCTACTCGAACCAGATTTTCAAGCAATATCAACCTTATTCCTTTCACAAAAATCAATTTTAACATTTTTAAGCCTCTTTTGTAGCTCAATCTTTGATTAAACTCTTTTTGGAGATTTGCATAACAGAGAGATCATCATCGCGTTACCCGGAAAGATATCTGTAGAACAGTTTCTACAGCCATGGCACTAATAAAAGCTATAGTAAACAGCTGCCTAAGAACAAAATATTTGCTTACTGTGGCTATAGGTATCGGATACTGAAGAGATGCTTGAGATCAAAATTTCCATTTTGATACCCGTGGTAGACCATCATAAAAGCTAGCTTTTTGAGCTGGTGTAATGCATAAGACAGACATTACATGCATCTGTCAAAAGTAAACATTTTTTCCGGGCCCTGCAGGACCTTCCTCCTTTCTCCCTTAATTGTAAGAACTACAAACAGAGTTCTGAATACACTATCCAAATTACCAAAACACACAAAACAAAAAATTCAACTATAAATATCACTTTCAATCCTTCGAGGCGAATTAATTGAACTTTTCTCTTTTTTTTTTTTTTATTTCATTCATTTTATTAAAATAGTTACAGTCTATTTCGAAAAAAGTTTAACCTTCTTTATATTATTACTAATTAAAGAACAATCCTGCGCAAGTTCATTATACACGCTTAAGACGTTTTTACTCTGTGTAAACACTAACACCAAAAACACCACTAAAAGGGTACTTTTACGACTAGGAATACAAAACTTTGATATCATCATACAGGGTTTACAATTTATCAAATTGCGTGCTCAATAATTTCAATTTAAAAAAAAAAAAAAACTTAACTAATACGTAAGCGATACAATTGTTAACCCCCTGGGATCATCAGCGCAGCTTTTTTTTTTATATATCGCTTTTTTCAAAAATCATTCAAGTTTTTTCTATAGTTTTTACTTCTTCATTATCACTTTTATACTGTTGCAACTATCAAAAGGTATTTTTAAAAAAAAAAACATGTCATTTGAAAACTATTCAGGTTATAACTTTGCTGGTGTTGAATCGATGCCACCTCAATATCATCATCATCATCATCATCCATTACCAGTTCAAAATTGTACTCTACCACAACCTCAACAAGAACCATCACCTCCAGCAGGCCGTCACCAGTCATCAATTCCACAACGGCAACCATCTATCACAATACAGCAACAACAATCATCACCACCACAGATTCAAAAGACGCCATCATCAAAATTGAGAAGAAAGGAAAAGAAAGAAATAGCTGAACATGTTCGTGAAAAGACTGAAGAAGAAAGAAAACAATTGGATGATTTACAGGAACAATTAGTTCGAGTTAGACAATTAATGGCTGAAAATAAAGCAGCTAGAGCTAGAATGGAAGAAGAAAGGTTAAGAGAAGAACAATTACAACCTCAATCTGTTCATCCACAAAATTATATGATTGGTGCTACTCAGCAAATATCACCACCTCAACCGCAATATATTCCATCCACCAACAACTCCACAATCCCAATGAATGGTCAACCAATGTTAAACCATCAACAACAATCACCTCTTAATCCTCAAGATATGATGGATTTTGCAAACTTTACTCCTCCACCTTCAGCTCAAGCTACTCAACCCCCATTCCCTTATCCAGTTGATCATAATACCCAAGCATCTATTCAACAACAACAACAGCAATTTCAAAACTATTAACTCGTCTTTAGGAAGAAAAATGCAGGAAAGTTTAGCTTTAACCTCTAGCTTTATTTTTTGTTTGTTTGTTTATTATTATTTAATTTATTCATATCTATTTTTATTTATTTTTTGTTTATAGTTGTCATACACAGTGATTAACCGCAGTTTATTGTTAATCATTCAATAAAATATTTTTTTTTTTTTACGTTCACATGTAGCTGTTGTGTCATCCTATTGTATAATAGTAGCTAATGATGTAATGTTTATTTATGATCGAGGTTCGACGGAAATTATGGATTAATGTGACCTTATAATATTCCCGATCGATTGTTTACTTTATTAATGCACCAAGATTTTGCTCGAAAAAATTCATTGTGTGAAATTTAATCCATTATGGGTTGCCCATGCATCTATCTGATGAATCAATCGATGCATCCCAGTAATACGGTTTATTATGATCATCTCTACCCCTTAAATAACGCGTCTTGCTTTACAAACTGTAAAATTATTTTCTTGCATGCAATCATGATAGTATACTACAACGCTTGAAAGGAATTTATTAATCACAGAACCGAAAATATTCAAAACCAAAACGGGTTAAATATCTTGGTAATTAGTAGAATAACTATCATCACAAGCTTGATTTAATTATTTACATTGTAAACAAATACTTACAAGAAGTTCTATAACAATTGATAACTTGGACCAGAGAATATGCATTGCAATGAATTTTACCAGCTTCATATTCATTATATAGACTGATTCAAAACACTAGGTGCCAGAGTTTATAATCCATATACCATGGTACAATAGATGATTTATTCATTAAAAAAAAAACATTCATTAAATTAGTAGTAAAAGGTCTAGTTACATAAAAAAATTCATAATCTATACTAATACAAAAACCCTTCACTTAAAGAAATTTCATAATAATAACACCACAACGAATCAATTATTTTGAAACAACACCCATAACTTTATCAAACAATGATTCTAAAGTATCCAAACTATATTCACTTCTACCATCAAATACATTATCGAAAGAATTGACATTCAAGACTTTATTTTGACCCTCAGGTAGTTCTTCGGCTTCACTATCACTTTCATCATCATCATCATGTTTATTTCTCATTTGATACAAATATGACATTTCCATCATAACATCATCCTTCTTCTTTTGTTGTTGTGGAACTGGTCCACTTGATAATGTTGTAAATCTACCTAAAGTATCCATAAAGACAAAATTATTTGTACCTGGTACTAAACTAACACCACTAACTGCAGCATTAGTATGATTTTGAATATGAATTGGGAATGGCGAATTAAAATCAAAAATAAATACTTTACCAACAGTTTTGAATTCTTTATCCAAATGATTAATACCAATAGCAAATTGACCATTATTTCTATTAACTGCTAATAATCTTTTACCATTTGTTGGACTAGTAACACTAATTGACCATAAAGATTTTTCTTTAATTAAATCCCATACAACTAATCGATTTTTTGATAATGCAACTAAAGTAGTTGAATTTGCAAAATGTAAACTTCGAACTCTACCACCCAAGAAATTTGATAATGTACCTTTTAAAGTAAATTTAATAGCATCAATAACATAAATTGCAGTTTCAAAACCTAATAATAATAATGAATTATCTGGTGAAATTGATAATGATACTGCACTACTGGTTGTACCACTTGGGGGTAAAATTTTTCTAACACTCCATGCAATTGTACCTCTTTTACTATCAGGACTTGGTCTCCATAATCTAACACCACCATCTTCTGCTGCTGTAATAAACCCATGACCGGAATTTTGAGGAATTACGGCTAAAATACTTTTATTATATCCATGAGGTGCACTAATTCTTGTTGATAAATTCCAAACATTTTTATTATCATCATATTTCCAGAATTTCAATTGAATACTTTTATCATCTCTTGATAATAATAAATCAATAGGTGGGGTTGATTGTTCATCAACTGTTGCCATCCAATTACCATCTTTACTAAATACAATATGATTAATTGATGCATCTTCAATTAATTCTTCTTTTTTAACTTTCCCTTGTTGAATAGTTGATGCAATACTAAAAACTTTAGATTGTTCATTTTTCATCAAATCATAAATTTGTAATTGTGATTGTAAATTAGTTGGTAAATATACACTTTTTGATTTTGGATGGATTGAAAATAATGATGTATGATCATAAATAACTTTATCAGTCATAACAGCATGTCTTTTTCTTCTTCTTTTTTCTTTTTCAGGATCATTTGGTAATTTATTAAATTGTGCTTTAATTCCTGATACTTGTAATCTTGATACTAAATCAACTGCAGATAAAACTAAAATTTGATCTTCACCTAATGATAATGCATATAATTCATTTGCATAATCAACAATAATATTATTAATTTCACCATCTAATCTTGGTAAAAATTGTGTATTATCAGTTTCTAATTGCCAAAATACTAATACTCTTTCTTTACCACCTGATAATAAATAATTACCATCTAAACTAAATGATAATGATAAAACTGAATCAACATGCCATTTTAATGCTCTAATTGTAGAATTATTTTCATTACCAAAAGGATTATAATATAAATCAATAACCCCAGTAATTGAACCTGCTGCTACTGTACCATCATCGTTAACTGCTAAACAACTTAACGGGTGATTTCTTTTATAAGTTCTAGTTTCATTTGATCCTATTTTACCAATAATCAATTGATCATTGGTAATATTACTATTTCTTTGTGAACTTGATGATGATGATGATGATGCAAAAAATGCATAATATTGTCGATTCTTTGATACTGATATTAATTTTGCAGTTTTACAATATGCCAAATATTTTAATTTTTCATTATCAACATTTCTTTTAACAACTGCATACCCATGTTTATTTTTACCTTGTGTAATAGCCATAAATTTTGAATCAATTTTTAATAATTTAACTAATGGGATATCTAATGCAACTTTTTCAACAAATTCTTTAGTCATCCAATTTACTACATCACATTGTCCATCTTTTCTTGCCAACCATACATGATATTGCTCTGACGTATATAAATCAACTATTTTTTCTGCATTTGGTATTGGAATTGATCGAATACATTGTTTAGATGCTAATAAATATACTCTTAATTCTAATGATGTTAATACTAATAAATGTTTATGATCTGGTGTGAAAACTGGTGAAGCTGTTGTTAGCTTCCCACCAACTGTTGATGTAACTCTCCAATCTACCATTTTCAAAAAAAAAAAAGAGATTATTATGTGTTGTGGAAGGTATTCAGTTTTTGATAGATTATTTTGATCTATCTAGTATAAGGTTAGTGAAATTTTCGAAAATTTAAAATTTTTTTTTGGGTGTGAAATTTTTTGATGGTTATGGGAAATAAAAAAAAAAAAAAAAAATTTTTTTTTTTTCTTCTTAGACGTGATGGTTCAGCCGCGCGATTCTTTGGTTAACTTGAATTAGTACCAATGAGTAGGTAAAAAGTGATGCTATAAACAGTTACATAATCATCAATTGGATAAGCATATTTTTTGTTATATAACCTATCAAATTTAAATCTCAATATTATAATTATTGAATAATTTATCTAACTAGAAAGTATTTACGTTTTTTTACAATGAAGTCGCAAGTAGCGCATAGTGGAAGTTGCTTTTAGGTGGTGCGGCTCATATATTTTTTTTTCAGGTTTTTCCGCCTGATTGAGCATCAAGCATTGTAGATATACTTGAAAGATATTAAGCCAGCCAATTCTGATTATCTATATATTGATCAGATAACCCAAAAAAAAATATTTCAATATTATAATTAAATGTATTTTATAGTCTAAGATTGAGTAATATCCGTGATGGGCCAACTCTAATTACGTACTATCACTTGCAATTATGAGGCTTGAGGGATATCATTCGCATGGGGTCGACGTCACAATTGACCCTAAATATGTTGCATCCCTGACTGAACATCTTACAGATATTATACGTTAGTGCACATGTTTTTCTATATTTTGAAATATAAAATTTCAAGAGTGATTGCTTATACATCATACTTCCCACTTTTACTAGCTAGCGCTAAAACTCATTTTAACAGCCGCATCATAACATATTATTATATATTATTATTTCTAAGCTTATATATACTACCTGAAATTTTTATCATCACGAAAACTCTCAAGTGAGTTGAAGCTGTACATCTCACACATTGGTATATATTCAACAACGCTATGGATTACTATGGGCCTTTTATCTGTTTCAAAAGTGCCCTCAATCAACTTTTTAAATTCACAGTTTAGTATCTACCATTCAATAGTGTAATTGACCAGCTAAACAATGATAAACTCTAGATCAATATATAATACCAGAGATAGTAGTAAATTATCAGAATAAATACATTCTCGATTTCTTTTCTTCGAACATCGACGTTGTTATTACACCCAGCTGTGGTCCTATCAATATCCATATCTCAAGTTTTCACATAATCTTCTTATGGTTTTTTTGCGAAAGCTTAAGAAAATATACGGCTGTAAGTATGATTTGCGCGCGCCTCAACGGCATATTCATCACAACAGTTTATCGTTTCCCGGAACATGTCGTTATGCATTAATTAAAAAAAAAAAAAGACAAAAAGAATTGGCACCACTTTTTTCAATCACCATCCAACCAATTCTTTTCAACATTAACATTCACCAGTCTTAAAAGAAACAAATTTTAAAATACAAAATGCCTGCAATTCAATCACTGTTGGATACAGATTTGTATAAATTGACAATGCAAGCCGCGGTGCTTGATCATTTCCGAGATGCCGGTATGTTCATTAATACCTTATCAATGTACCATGTACTATTCAATTGATGAATTTAGTCATTGAAAAAAAAAAAAAAAAAAGAAACACTAACAGAATAGATGTTGAATATAGTTTTACTAACCGTACTCCAAATAAAAAACTAAATCAACAAGCAGTTGATTGGTTAGCAGAAGAAATCAATAATATGGAATCATTAAGATTTTCAGAAGAAGAAATAAATTTTTTAAAAACTAAAGTACCATTTTTACCAGAAAGATATTTGGATTATTTAAAAGAATACAAATTAGATCCAAAAAATCAAGTAAAATTTGTATTAAATGAAGAAGAAGATTTAAAAGTTTTGGTAAAAGGTAAATGGGTTGATACTATATTATATGAAATTCCAATTTTAGCATTAATTAGTGAATCATATTTTAAATTTGTTGATACTGACTGGACATATGATAATCAATTAGAAATCGCTACTGATAAAGCTAAAAAATTAATAGAAAATGGTTGTTCCTTTTCGGAATTTGGTACTAGAAGAAGAAGATCTTTTAAAACACAAGATTTAGTAATTGAAGGAATCTTAAATGGTGCTAAAGAAATCAATAAATTAGAAAAAATCACTGGTACAAGTAATGTATTATTTGCAATGAAATATAATTTAAAACCAATTGGTACAGTTGCACATGAGTGGATGATGGGAATTGCAGCTTATACTCAAGATTATCCAGATGCTAATAGATTATCAATGGAATTATGGTTAAAAACTTTTGGTAATAAAAATGCAGGGTTTGCATTAACTGATACTTTTGGTTCACAAAATTTTTTGAAACATTTTAAACCACCATATTCAGATGCATATATTGGAGTTCGACAAGATTCTGGTGATCCAGTAGATTATACTAAAATGATTTCAGAACATTATAAATCTTTAGGATATCAACCTAATAGTAAAATGATTATTTATTCAGATTCTTTAAATGTTGAAAAATGTTTACAATATAAAGAAGCTGCATTAAAATATGGATTAATACCAACTTTTGGTGTAGGAACATTTTTAACTAATGATTTTAAAAATTCAAGTGGTGAAACAAGTGAACCTCTTAATATTGTTATTAAAATTGCATCAGTTAATGGGAATCCTGCAATCAAGTTAAGTGATAATTTGGGTAAAAATACTGGTGATTCATCAACTGTTGCAAAAGTTAAACAACAGTTAGGATATGTTGAAAAAGACTGGGCTGAAGGTGATGAATCTAAAAGATGGACATCTTAAAAAAAAAAAAAAAAAATGATTTTTTTTTTTTTCTTTTTTTTGTATACTTAGATATAGAGTATTATTTATTGTATAATAGATTATGGACATTTTTATAGAACTAGAACTAGAATTATTTTTATTTCCTCATAATTGCTGTAGTAACAACAACAACAAAAAAAAATTTTAAACCCTTGATTTGACCCTTTTAATATACTAATAGATTAATGCATTACTTGACCGAATAAAGTGGTGTCACAATAATCTGAATCTGTGGAATTAAAATGTTGAAACCCTTAGAATTACATTTTATTTAAAAAAATAAAGAAGGCTGGTTTGTTTATCACAGTTAATACTACATCAATAAAGCGTGGAGAGACCCGCGAAAATTTTACCACCCAATAAATTTTTTTAATACCATTAAAATAGTGAGTGAATACGGTAAAGAGAGAGAGAAAAAAAATTGTTGATAACTTTTTTTTTTTTTTTAGTTTTAATTATAGTAAACATTAACAGAGAATAATAGCATGTCACTGAGCCCCCAGAACTTATTGACAGTATTAGCTACTTCTTTACAAGATGAACAGGCCCGACATTCAGCAGAAAAACAATTATTAGAATGGGAATCAGTACCTGGGTTCCATTCAATGTTACAAGAAGCATATTTTGATGAAAATTTACCATTTGAAGCAAGATATCAAGCAATTATTTATTTAAAAAACTGTGTTCCAAGAAATTGGAGAAGAACTAGTAATAATGCATTAAGTAATGAAGAAAAACAATCAATTAGATCAAAATTATTTAATAAAATTAGTGAACCAAAGAGACCTTTAGCAAGTCAAGTTACAGTTATTATAAGTAAAATTGCAAGAATTGATTATCCAAGAGATTGGCCAGATTTTTTTGATGAAATTAGTTCAATTCTTAATAAAGTTACAATAGAAGATGATCAAGATGGGTTATATAATGCATATGATATTTTAACTCAAGTTATAAAAACATTAGCTAAAGTAAAAATTGGTAGGAAAAAAAATGATATGCAAAATAAAATTGATTTAGTTATAAATGGAGCAATAGAAAAATATACTTTATTAGTTGAACAATGGACAGTTACAGGTAATGAACAACAAATGGCATTAAGTGCATTAATTCTTAAATGTTTAAGTACAATGTTAGTTCAAGGTTTTGAACATGTTAATAGACATCAAGGTGCATCAACATTATTTAATGGATTAGTAATACAATTTCAACAATTAACTTCATTAAAATATAATCAAAGAACTGATTTAATAAATAAACATATTAAAACTATGGGGAAAATGTTTATGAGATTAGCTGAAGCACAACCTGCAAGTTTTGTTTTATTAGAAAATAGTACATTAATTGCACATTATAGTATGACATTATTAGATAGAACTTATGAAGAAGAAGATAATGATGAAAATGATTTTTGGGAACAAGTTGTTATTAGAGGATTAATATTAGTAAGAACTTTAATTAAAACAAGGCATGGTTCAAATAGTATACCAAGAAGAGGTGAAGAAGATAGATTAGAAGCAAAATTATCACAAGAAAAAATTAATAATAAAATTTTTACAAATGATTTTATATTACAATCAACTATAAAATTATTAACAAATGGGATGATTTTTACAAAGAAAGATTTTGATTCATGGGAAGATGATCCAGAAGAATTTTTTTTAGAAAGTCAAAGAATTACAATGGAACATCATTTAAGAACATGTGCAGGATCAATTTTTGGAGATTTTGTTATACATTTTAGAGATATAGTTGGAGAGAAAATTTCAAATTATATTATAGAAACTTTAAAAACAAATAATAGTTGTATTCATTTAGAAGCAACATTACATGCATTACAACAAGGATCATCTGAATTAGTAAATCAATTAAATTTTAATGAAATTTTTATTTCAAATATTATACCATTAACCGAAAAAAAAGATGATTTAATTATTATAATAAAGAGAAGAATTTGTAGATTATTAAGTGAATGGGTTAGTATTGATTGTAATGAAGATACAAGAAAATTAGCATTTAAAATTTTGGAAAATTTTTTATTAATAGAAAAAGATCGAGTTATTGAATTAGAATGTATAATATCAATGAGATTTTTAGTTGATGATTGGCAATTTAAAAGTGAATTATTTTTACCACATGCAAATACTTTTATTCAACATTTATTTAAAATTATTAATGAAAGTAATAATATTGAAATTCAAAATACAATGTTGGCAACTTTATCAGTATTAGTTGAACAATTACAATCCAATATGAAACCATATTTTGATATAATTATTGAATTATTACCAAAATCATGGTCAATTGAACCATTAAAACCAAGAGTCTTGCAAATTTTAACTTTATTAGTTCAAGTTATTGGTGAAGATGTTGTTGAAAGTGCTATACCAATTATAAGAGAAATTTTTACTAATGATAATCCAAATAGTTTATTATTAGAAGATGCATTACCAATGTGGCAAGTTGCAATATCAAGATGTGAAAATCCAAGAAATGATATAATGGAATTATTACCATTATTAGTTGAAGGATTACAAAATCGTACGGAATTATTTACTCAACATTTGGATGTATTAGATGAATATATTTTAATGGATTATCAAAAAGTTATTAATAATTATGGAGTTGAGATTTTTTGGGCATTATCAAGAGCATTTGATAATTTTAAATCTGATACTATATCATTTTTATGTAAAACTTTGGATACTTTAGGTTTAGTATCACCATTAGATTTTTATGCAAATTCGATGGTAAAATCTGGATTATTATCATCATTAGGTAGACAAGCAATGGATGAAGATCTGGAAGGGTTTAACACTGTTAAAATTTTTGGAGTATTTTCAAGAATGGCATTATCAAATTCAAAATTATTATGGCAATTAGTTGAAAATAATATATCATGGTGGCATAGATGGGTTGATACTTTTGATAGAATTGGTGCTCCAAATGAACAAAAATTGCATGCTTTAGGGTTAACTTTTATGATTGGTAATGGTGATTTGAAATTATTAGATGTTTTGAGTAATATGATTGGTATATGGTTTATGACTTGTACGATTGATAATGATACTTCATTAGATTGTCATATTGATAATGAAGATTTTAGAGAAAAGGCTAAAAAAGATATCGATCCTGTTTATCAGTTGTTATTAAAAGATCAAATTTCAAAATTAGTTAATGAATTGTATTCTTTTGATGAAGGGAGAAATAGGCTGGAACAGTTGAGTGAGGATGATATGAATACTTTAAGAGGATTGATTCAGTAGAGGAGGGGGTATGGTGTACTAAAAGTTTTTTCTTTTTTTTTTTTTTTTTTTCTCTCTCTTTTAACCTTTCTATAGCATTTAATTTATTAGCTTGCTTATCTTTTTTTTTTTTATGAAGAATTTATAGTCACAATATTTAGTTCGTTCATATTTTATGCATGATAGAGTTTATTTAATCACGGTAACAACTGTTTGGGATACCGTTCTCGATCGATCGTGTTGTTAGATCCAGCTGGTACGCGCGTTTTAATCTTGTCCATAACCTGATGTCGTACCTTATTATTAAAGTCAGATACCGGCAGTGAGTGCTACGTCTATAATGCAGTGAGTAAGGTATCAATCTATCTTCATTAGCATTGACTCTAATTTTAGACATATAAACATTGAACGAGTATCGTTCAGGATCGATCCTATTTTAATATAATAATTATAATTTGATCTAATTATTTCCATATTGCAATGGTCGACGAGCGCTGAGTTTTTTTTTTTTTTTTTTCACTTTAAGATTATATCAAGTTATTTCGGTTTATCCTAAGGGCTTTATAATTAACACATCGGGTTCTTTATGGTAATTCAGATCCTAGGGTTCAATTAAGTTGATATAAGGCTGTTCCATTCTTAGCTATAATTGGATTTAGCTACAAAACCCTCTATGGAGCCGCACCTGTGGCGGCGCGAGATCTCTTGCTCATCGATCTTACAAGCCTTGTTAAATTTAATTCACAATTATGACCACCAATCGCTCGCTGATATATACACAGCCTATATTAATAATATATGTACAATTGAGTTTTGTAGGTGCTTTAGCCACCATAATAATAAGATCCAGATGTCGATCTCCTCCTTTTTTTAGTACGTGCAGCATCTATGGATGGATAGGTACCAGTAGTAGGTATCGACACAGAAAATGATCAATGGTTTTTTTAATTCAAAGATACAGATTTGCCAGCACTTAGATAGCGCCTGCAGGGTGAATACAGCTGGTAGTAGCATATTATAGGTAACGTTTTGTAATAATAACATGTAACGTATATATTTGATCGATAACCTTCACCGCTTTTTTCTTGCACATATTCTAAAAATTTTCAACCTTAGCATCATGATAATATATATATTGATGACTACCACTGGTAGAAACTGGGTCCCAGAAAACATAAAAAAACCTCTTGCGATAAGCACAGTTTTTAGCTACAAACCTCCACAGCCATCTGATCGAGCATACACTATAGCCAAGTGGGCTGTACAAACCTACTTGTACACCTTGTATCAACTTTTAAATACCCCTTATAAGAGTGCGATCGAGTGTTCTGAGCCATTTCCTGCACAAACAAATTTGAAACTTTAATACTACCGTATCCAGCATTCACCAAAACCTGGTGCGCCTAAGCATGGTAAAATAGACGTGGCATATATACAATTGCAATGAACAAGTTCCCACTTCCAGTTGCAAGGCTTCAAGGATTAAATTATGCATTTCTCTAACCATAGTGCTTGTGGGGTTCAATAGTAGCGGGGTTAAAAACCTACAGTTAGATAAATCAAAGAGTTGAATTTGGAAATTTTGAGGTTGAGATCTCGAGTTGTGTTGTGAATTTGAGGTCTCGAGTTATATATATGGGGATTCATTACATATAGCTTAGGTATTATAGGTGAGCTTGTAGATAAAAATGACTGATACTTAGGAGGCTGCTTGAATGCATGATAGAATGACTAACTACCATATGGTATGGTGTTGCAATGCATGGACATTGTATAATTTTCTGGCTCTAAATTTATCAAATTATCAGTAAACATATCGATACATAATATTAACAATTTGGTTAAAAAAATCTACTGTGGTGTAACAGCCACCTTAGGTAGTAGAGACCAGCCTTGAAACTCTTTTTAAATTATGATTTTAGTAACGTTAAGCCCATTAGATCATTGCAATAGCATAGTAATATCTGTCAATCGATACAGTAGGCTAATTTTGAAACGATATAGATTCGAATCTTACACGTGTACAGCCAGTCACCATTTTTTATTGATAACTATATATATCGGGAATTCACTTTAGATCACTATATATTCTAACGTGCGCTGTACGTAATTTATAAATCATGTTATTTCCATATGGTGCACAAAGCTCTATAGTATAGGATACACAAATAATCAGTAACTGGATAGTATCTAATATTGAGCCTGTATATATTCTTTATTTCTTATTATAATCTGTTAATGCAATTAAAGCTAATTATGCAACAGAGTAGAATGAAGATTATCCAATAAAAGGTTCATAATGTTTTTGTCGCAACTTTTTTGTTATTATTATGAACATTATTACACCCAAAACGGCACCCAAGACTTTATATTATGGGATACCAAGACATGATAATAATATTTAAGCTTATTCATATGCATATGGCTGTGCTAGCTGTGTTGTGTTTCTATAGCGCTACCGTTTTCGTCGTTGAGTTTCGAACCCTAAAAAATCTCCCATTACTGTTTAATAAGTATCCACCTTATATAGCATACTACAATCATAGTCAGTCCATCTTTAATTATGAATAACCTAATACTGTGTCATACTCCCAAAACTATCAGTTTGTTGAATTTGTTAAAAAATTGGATGGTAAGGATGATATCGGTCGTGCAAGTGCAAGCGCTACAGATCTTGTGCAGGATTTTTCAAAACCACCACACATCCTACCACTGCAGGCCATGGTACTTAATTTTTTCTAAAACGATGTAGTGTAGATCCTCCTGCAGGTACCAAGATCTACCACCACCATTAGTTATTATTTGTTTTTTAAGCCTTTACCATATTAATTTCAAACAGCTTTGTATTTCCATGAATTAATTAATTAACTACTTACTGCGTATATATATTGAATCTTAAATCAGGTTATTCTCCTTTCTTATTTCTTTTTTTATTTGGTATATATTTAAAAGTTTGAATTCGCTGGTTTTTTACCCCAGATTTTTTGTAATTTGAGATTAGAATACTTCAAAGATTTAATTAGTGGCTGGTATTTTGAAACGCTGAGAGTTGTATGCTTTGATTTTTTTTGTTTGGAGAATTAACATCTATCAATAAGAATAAACTGTTGAGCTAGAGAATAAACAATTATCGCTAATAGCTCTTCGATTTAGCTATAGAACGACAATATTAAAATAACACGATTCTTTGACCGGTTTTTTTTTTTTTTTTCTAGTATCTCAATTACATCAAGCCAACTGTAGATAATAATTAAAGCATAGAAAATAAATGAGCAAGTTACCACCATTATCATTACAAAATGGCGACAACTCAACTCGAATTGATTGTCCAATTGAAGCTTTAACTTTACTACCAAAAACCAATCATTTTGACCCCTCAACAAATGTTATAAATATATGGGATACTTTTTCACCTACTGAATATCAACAATATCAAGTTATCCCAAACTATTTATCAGCTTTTAAGTTAATACCATCTAAATCCAACCAAGAAAATTTTGATAGCCTGAAAGACATGCAAAATAACAGTATCGAAGAAAATATATTAAATCACCCCATCAATAAAAATCAAACCTTTACTTTTGATAAACTATTACCAAAAATAAGTATAGAAGATAAACCAATCTACATTTCAGATTTAAATAAAACAATTATTCCAAAGGGTAATATTCAAACCGCTATTTTAAATCAAATTCTTCAATTACCATCGAATTTATCATTCGACTACTCTGATTCAACAATTCAGCATAATACGACAAAATTAGTATCAAGTATAGTAGAAATATGCCCGTTAAATTTAGGAGTAGGTATTGCAATGAGGTCAGTACTACCCAAACCAGATAAATCATCATCATCATCTGGTTTTTTTGATATACATAATTTTATTGAAAAAATTGGGTTGACTACTCCTGAAAATGAATACAAAAAATTTCAATGGACAACTATTAATACCAATTCAACCAAGAAAAAGATTCCAATTGATAATTTAAGTACTAAAGATCAAGATATAATTGAGAAAAATTTCATAATAATATTAAACAAATGTATTGATAAATGTGTTGAAACTGGATGTTCAAAATTTATTATTAGTGATTATTTTACTACCACAATTTTCGAAATTACTACTACTAGAACTATAGAATACAAACTTTATACTTCCAATAATCCACCATCTCAGTCATATCAATCATTATGGTCTGTATTTTTAGCCTCAAATACCACCAACGATAGATTAACTATAGAATCAAGGATTAAAATCTCATCATCACCTTCAACAACTAATTTTGATACATATAACCCAATATCAACCAACTTTAAATACCCATCAACCAGAATCACTTTGAATACATTTAAACTTGATCAATCAACTATTGATGGGAATCATAATATTGACTTTTACAAACTAGATACAAAAAAACCAACTTGGTTTGATCTTCCTAGTCCACCAGTTTCACCATCAGAATTTTCACCTTCAATTCCTGCTACTTCTGCACCTAGCGCTAATAAACCCACAAGCACGATAATTTTTACTCAAGATTTTCTAGATACATTGATACCATTACAACAAGGTCATGGTAAATGGTGTCAAGTTTATTATAACCCCAGATCCCACTCAGTTTATAAAATTTATGATTCTAGATTCTATTCATTATCTCAACTTCACCCACCTTTCAACAGTTCACCACAATCACCATTCACCAATTGTAGTTCTTGTGATCACAATTCACAGTCACAAGATCTTCAAGACTATGCTGGAGAGATTTTTAAAAATGAAGTAAATATTTACACCAGGTTATTTCCATTACAAGGTACAGCTATTCCAGTTTTATATAGTATTGGGCATGCAATAGGGTTAGTATCAGGGTATGTGTTGGAATTAGAATATATTACTGAGACTGATGTTGATTTTGATCAATGTGGTGATGATGGGTTTCAAGATGCAATAGAAGAATTAAGTAAAAGATATGAAAGTGCACTAGAAAGTTTGAAAAAAGTGCATGATTTTGGAGTCATTCATGATGATGTATTGTTGAAGAATTTTGTATGGTGTGGTGGTAGAAGAGGATGCGTTGTTATTGATTTTGGGTTTAGTAGAATTGGGAAGGATGAGAGAGAGTTTAGGGACGAAGTAATGTTATTGAAAAATGAATTCACTTCAATTGATTTAGAATTTCATTAATCATATATAAAATAATTGCTGTAAAAAGTTTTTTTTTTTTCTAAAATTTTAGCTTAAATTATGAATACAGACCAATCTATTAAATTATTAATACTCACAATAGTTTCTTATTATTATTATAAAGAATTGTAAAATTCTTATAGAAAACATACTATACTCGAGCGCATGCATGCAGCGTAAATATAAGTGCCATAAGACTTTATTTCAGTCAAGCAATGTAAACAAGGCTTTAAGGATATTGATAGGCTAGCTATCAAGATAAAGTGTCTCACTTTTACTAGGATGTGCGGCTCAAGTTTATGCATAATTAAAACAACTATAAAAATGGATTGATAGTCTCAAAATCGCTGAAACTTCTATCTAAACAAACAATAAATTTAAAAATACAAAAAGGTTTTTTTTAATTTTTTTTTTTTAATTAACAATAAATAAGGATGAGTTTTTTATGTAACTATATAAAACTGATGAATAAAATAAATAATAATAATAATAATAATAATAATAATGCATAAATAAAAATAATAATAATAATAAAATAATAATAATAAAAATAATAATAATAAAATGAGTAATAATAATTACAATAACCCTTTAATTTGAGCTTTTTCAACACACCATTGCATAACAGTTTCATAACACATTGCATATTGCCTCATAGTTTGAACCATAGAAATTCTTTGACGTCTTAATTCATGAACTACTTGATAAACAACATCATTATCCGGGTATGAATTAGATTGATTATAATATTTAGCAAAAACATCACATGCAATATCAATTGTACAAAAAGTTCCTGTTCTACCACATCCGGCTGAACAATGAACAATAACTTGAGGATTTTCTGGTAGTTTATTAGTTTCTTCCTTTAATTTAAAAACTAATTTTTCTTTTAATTTCCTCAATTCTAATAAATCAATTGCACTTGCTGGACTACCCAAATCTGGCCAATCTGTATATTGAACTTGATAAACCAAATGATCTTCAAATTGATTTGTTTTCTTACATGCAAATTTTCTAATAATAACTTTTGTTTTACCAGATCCTAATTTAATTTCTTCTTGAGATAATTTTTTTAAAGAAATTACACCAAAATTCCCATCTTTCCAATATTCATCACATTTTAACATTCCATCTTCTTTTTCTTGAGTTAACATCATAATAACAGGAACATTTTCATCAATTACCATTTTCCAAAATGCTTCAAAAGTTGCTGGTAATGGACCTTGAGTTGCAATATATTTTTTAGTACTAAAATCAGTAGTAATTCTTGATGCATTAATATAATCGGCAGAAGGGGATGAACATGATGACGGTGAAACTTGAACTCTTGTATGTTCAAATGGCCAAATATTGTTATATCTATTTTTATTACCCAATTCAACTCCAGCTAATTTCATTGCTTTACTATCATTAAACTTGGCATTACCAAATGCATTTTCTAATCGTTTTTTTTCTGCCATTTCAATATCAGTAAAATTTTTACCAACAATTGTTGAACATTGTGATTGATTAATTATATCACATAACCATGAAGGGAAAATTTGTTGATTTTTATTATCATTTCTTTTAATTTGAATTGGTAATCTTAAATCAATAGAATTAGATTCATAATCAGCCATTGCAGTTCGAATATTATTTGTAAAAGCTTTCATTGGACCATCTTTAATACTTGCTTCAGGTAATGAAAAACCTGCTAATGCTGGAGGTCCTCTTTTAATTTTTTCATCCAATCCATTTGCTAAAGTTTGAGAACTAACAAATTCATAATTAATTAATTGAGGATATTTTTCTTTAACTTTTTGAAACCCACCACTAATAAAAGTAATCTTACCCTTAATTTTTGGACATTTAATAAATTTCCATAATGTATGAATTAATGGCATTAAATTACCTGATGATAATTCTGTTGTTGTATTGTCATATAAAACAATATGTTTATATTTTTCCAAATGATTTAAACCATATTTTAATTTTAATGGATGATCACATCCTTCAAGATAATCATCTAATCTAAAATTTTGTCTTTTTAATAATGTAGTTGGAATACAAACATTAATTGCACCATTAATTCTATTATTTGAAAATTGTGCAAAAGGTCGAACATCAGCAATTAAAATACTATCAGGTGGTGTAACAACATCACTAGCAGATTCTGCTGGACTTGTATTTGTTGAAGAATTTAAACTTGATGGAGGACTTGGTAAAGTGTTATCATTATTTGTATTACCCATTTCAATATCTTCTTTTAATGGAATTCCCATCATCAAATCATTCATAGTATCAATAGATATTGGATCAATAGGTGGTATTTCAACAACATTATTAGACGGAAGTGATGAACTTTTCTTTCTTGAATGTAAAGATTCTGGTGTTGATTGTAAAAACATTCTTGGAAACTTTTGATGAACTGCACTTGTTGGTGTTTTTAATATTCCATCATCATTGTTATTGTTTACGTTAGAATAATATGTAGTAGTGGGTGGGATAGTAAAATAACTTTTTGAATTATTGTGAGCATTGAAATATCCTTCATTATTATTATT